>VWZW01006976.1:98291-198289 GCA_013397115.1 Edolisoma coerulescens | reverse complement strand
CGAGCCGTGGCGAAGGACGGGCAGGGCGGCGGGGGTGGTGATGCTGGTAGTGGCGGTGTGTGTTTCGGGTTGGTTGTCTGCCCCAAACTTCTGAGAACCGGCGCGTGTGTGTGCCCTGCAGGGCATTGGCAGCGTGACTGGGCTCAGTCGGGTAGCGCTGGGGATGCTTACAGCCTGTCTGGAGGATGGATCTGGAAGTCTCTGGATAAAGGCAACTTCCTACTTTTCTGGGTCGCACGAGGAGCAGGAGAAGTAACCAAAAACTCAGCGGCCAAGTTACCATGATGTGTGACTTGAAAAAGATTGCTGGAGGCTTTCGTGGAACTTGGATGAAAGAGTGTCTCAGGGAGGGGGTGTGAGCGTGGGCTGGCGGCTGCAGAGCGGCTCCCGTGACTTAGGGAGCGGGTCGGGCTGCCCGCGCTCCCCTCCCACCGGGCAGTCCCGCAGGAGTTCTTGTCACTGGCACAACCAGGCCAGTGCCACTGTTCGCGGAGCAAAATATTACCGTGCCTAAGGAGGGCAGAGTTGAAAGTTCATTACGTGTTGCTCCTTGAAACGCTTTTTTTTCTATGAACCCTCTGTGGGAAGTGTAAAGGTTCGGAGAGATACCTCCCTTACAGATGTGCTTCCTAGAGCAACAGTGAAAATATTAACGTAGGAATTGCACAGTGCTGATACGGACAGCTTAATACTTGGGATAGCAACAGAGGATTAGCCTAGGCTTCTACCTTCACTTTCTCTTAAGAGGAAGAAGGTGCTGTCGGTTCTGAACTTCCTACTTCTCCCTGTTGGGCTGTATTTAAATGCTTTTTTTAAGAAAAAAGTGACTTTGCTTCCACTGATTATGGTCTCGCTCTGTTGCAACCCCAAGATAGGTAATGACTTTATTGCTATTTGATGCTATAATTATTTCCTGCCAGGACAGTTCTGTTGTTGGAGCATCTGTTGCAATTACTTTCAGGTCGGATATTGCTGAAAAGGATGACTGGCTTTACAGTAATCCTTGTGGTGGTAGTGCGTATTTGCTTCTTTTTTTTTTTCTTCCTTCGTTTTTTTTTTAATCCCTATGTCTTTATCAAAGACATGCACCTCCCAAGGAAATATATAATGCTAATTAAGAAAAAGTCTTTAGTCAGTCGGTTTTACTGTAGATTTCCCAGCACTCATGATGCTGCAATGTCTGGGTAGTCAGCAGTCAAGGATGAGTCTAAATCCTTGCCAACTTTTGTCTGAAATGAACCATGATGGAAATATATTAACTTTTTGTAGCAGGGCTTCCCAGGTATTCAGGTTTTGTGTCTAATATTTTTGCTTTCTGGAATGTACTGACATTCCGTTAAACACCTTTCTGTGAAGGTAGATGCTCATGCGAGCTGCCTGTGGTTTGGGAACTTCAAGTTAGCAAAACTTACGGGTTTTTTGTAGTGGCTTGGGTTTGATTGCATCCAGATATAGTGTTGAATGTCATCTGACTTGTATTTTGTTAGTAGGCAGATGTAACAAAAATAGTATTACCCCTTAGTTGCATCAGCTTGTTTTCCTTGCTCCTGGGACAATGCAGTCTTTGTATCAGAAGTTCAGAGGTGCTGCTACTCTGCAGCATTGTAAATTAAAATAACTGTATGGACTTTAGTGCTTCAGAAGAAACACAGATGTCAGATTTCAAATGGATCAATGTTTCAGGGAAACTTGTCTAAGTAATTGTTGTAAGGTCATATAAAAATGCATTCTGTCTTGAGTTGTTGGTCTTTTACCTCTGTCTTCCAGGTGGATTCAATTTTTAATTAATAATAAAAAATGCAAGATGAAAAGCATTAAAGCTACAAGTGTTAGCATCATTAAAAAAGGAAAGTGGAATAAACCCCCAAATTCTTAGGCTTGAAAAGTTTGTATTTCAAACAAACTGCCAAATCTAGCCATACAGGATAAAATAGAGAAGAGAGAATGCACTTAGGTGTAAAATCATGGCATTCAAGTTTTGTGGCACCTGCTAAGAAAAATGCATACAGAAAACATCCTTCCCTTGAGTTTCAAAGGGAAATATTTGAGGTGGCTTGTTCTGAGGAAGGCTGGACAACACTGCTCTTACTGGTCATCCTGAGTTACTCATGAACTGCTTGTGGCCTGGAGTGGGCATTGCTTCCACAGCACTGCAGTCCAGGGAAGGAAAGGCACCAGTGGAGCTGCCTTTGCCTCTGTGACTTGGAGGGCAGTGGAGGTTCATGGAAATCTGGGATTTACGCTGTTTTTTCCATCTCTACCTTCCCCTTCCTCTTGCTCAGAATTAAACCAGGAGGTGGGAAAGGCAGATGACTAGATATGACTGACTCCTCATGTCTCTGAGCACACATTGCCCATCTGCCAAGTGCCTCTTTTCACCGGGTTACCCAGGATCACTGAGCTTTGCAAGTTCTCCTGGTCTTGAAGGACACAGACATGCTTAACAAGAGTTTTTCATCACCTTCCTATGGTTTCCTCTACAAAGTGCTGGTTTTCAGCAGAGCAGCAGCCATCAGATCAGTGCTGCTGGTACCCAAGGCCATCCTCCTGCACCAGTCCATCCCTGGCTGACCACCACTGAAGGCTTTAGCACGCAGTAGGACTCCAGCTGGTGTGATTTCAGGGTCTGGGTTTGGTCTTTTGGCCGTGCATGCCATCAGCTCTTGGACTGAGTGGCTGGGCTGTGTCCTCCCATTTGAAGGGAATTTGTGTGATCTACCAAAGGGACCTTTCCTCAGTTCCCTCTTTGTTGACAAGAGCAGGTTAGCAGCGTTTCAGAAGGCTTTGCGTGTAGCAGTCTGGGCCTGCAGAGAGCAGGCCGGCACGGTGAGTGCCGTGCTGCCTCAGTCCGGAGCTCCGTGTGGCCTGCGCCGGTGCGTACAAACCTGCAGAAGTCTTATGTCACGGACCACCTGCTTGACAAGAAATTGTGTCCTTGGTTAACCTGAGCCTAATGTTGGGGGGAGAAATGGATGGGCTGTGCTATTAAACAGGAGGAAATAATTGGGAAGGGGAAGGAATGATAAGGGCCGTGACAAATGTCTATAGTTCACCTTAGTGTCTTTGGGCCCCACACTGCTTTGGAGAAGGGGAGGGTGGAAAAAGAGCATAAAACCAGCAAAAATAATGTTGTTTCTTGGTTTTGTTTACTTTTCTTGAACTTGGGTTTTTGTCACTTCTGTGTCTGTACTTTCAGACTATCCCTGGCCATGGAATGCTCATTACAAGCAGGTGTTTAAGGGACAATTAACAGATATATCTGCTTCTCTGCTGATGGGATGAAAAAGGACAGAACTGAACCCGATGCCAGGGGTCCTCCATTGTTACCTTCAGTCTGCTTAGAGCAGGGAAGCTCTTTGAAAGCCTTACCTCATGCCACGGCTGCTGGTTACAGGCCTGTGGCAGCAGCTGCCATCACTCTTCACTGTGGCGTTGGCTGCCCCTGGTGTGTGTATTTCTGTTTTATGCTTCCCGTTACTGCTAACACCAGTGGACCTGAGCAAGCACAGTGTCAGCAAAGAGAAGTTGCCCTGAGTGTGCTGTAATTTCACTGGTAATACGGTGCAAGGCATGGTCTCCATGTGAGGTTTCCTTTGCACCTGACTGAGAGGGGAACAGCAGTAGGTACAGCTTCTTGGTTTTTGTTTGCAGCTCAATTGTGTTTGCTTGGATGTTGTGCCTTGTCTGTGGCAGGTTTTCCACTGCCCGCAGCTTATCTGGGCTGATAGTGGGTAACTTCAGAAAGCACAGCCACTGTTTGTCAGGTGGCTGGGGCTGTGTGACAAGAGGCAGGCAGGCAGCGTGTGGACTCCTGTGGAAGGGGAGAACCCTTCGTAGTGTTCCAAAACTGCCCAAAACTGCAGTGGGATGGTATGGAGCCTGGTCTTGTCGAGTTTCTCTTAATTGTATGTAGAACCTGAGGTAGGTAACCTGAAGAGGTAAGGGCTGATAAACATCTGGATGCTGCTGCCTTCTACTTTCGAAGCTGACCTAATATGTCTCATGCAAAGTGCTGTGAATCTCCCTCTTCATGTTCTAGTTGTTGTTTTTCGGTGGTAAAACCACATGACGAATTCGATATTTTCATGTTTGTGTCTGGTCCTTTGCTTTAGAATAGGAGGAAGCGCTGATTTTAAAATACTTCTTGGTTTATATTATGTTTGAGTAGGAGTAGGCTATCTAAAGATTTCTTGTTTCAACAGGCAGAAAATCCTAGAAATTCCTTTAAAGTATGCAGTTTCTGGATGTTGATAATCCCATGAAGTCTGAGCCTGGTACTTGTGCTTAGACCAGTAGGGGCTAAATAATCGATGCTCGTAACCTTTTGTATCCCAATCATGTCCTCTATTTAGCAGGCTTCTTGGGATGGATTCTCTGCAAACTTCTCTCTTCACATCAGGTGACACTGATCAATTTTTTTTTTTCCTGACGAAGGGTCAATAAAGCTTTGGTGGGCTTGAAGAACTAAGTCAAACTTAGATAATAGTGAGGAAATATCTTGTGGCGTAACCAGTTGAAAATTTCAGCTACACTGTAGGACTTGATTTTGCTTTCAGGACTGAGTGTGTCTAGCAAAATAATGCCTTCATATAATTAAATGCACAGCCATGTGGGAATTAAGATTTAAATCTTGGCAGAAGATGTAAAGGTAATGTCTAGATTTACGGTTTTCCAACACACAGAAGAAAAAAAAAAAGATGCATTCTGCATACTGAAGCACGGAAGTATTATGCTCGATAAAATTAATGTTAAATGCTGTTCAGATTTTACAGTCAGTTGGAGTGTATAGCAAAGAATTACAGCTACAGTTTGGTGAATAGTAAACTTTTTTTAATCCTTAGAAGAGAGAGAACATGAGCCTGACTTGTGTTGCTTTTGCAGTATTTAAAGGACCTTTCATCTTGTAGCAGTAAAAATAGCATCATCCACACACAGGTGACAGCTGGAAGAAGCACTAATTATGTTTCACTATTCTTTTTCCTAAAGATGCTGATAAAAACTCATGTATCCGTTACTCATGGAGGTAAGCTCATGTGTTGTTATTTTGAGTAGTTGCAATACCAGGTTTTTTAAGTCATCTTAGAGAACCAGGTATTTGTTATGCCATGTGATGGGAATCTGTGCTGTGCCTAGTGGGTAGGATTGTATTTACAGTTGTATATGTGACTTTTGATGTAAACTGCAATGCTTCTGCTAACTATCAAAGATGAATAATTAGTACTGCCTTAACCATTTAGACAAAACCGAAAGGCAATTTTTTTTTTTTTTAATTCTCCTTACATGAAGCTACTTTTTTGAAAACTGATGATGTCAGAAGAAAAGTGAGTATAATTTGCAAAATGGAAAAGATCACCATAGATTTTTTTAAGTGTCTTACTATTCAAATTGTCAGGGTTAAGGTCTGTTCTGCCATCTGGATCACCTTTAGAACAAAGTCCACTAACAGATCTTTTCCACCAGTGTCTTGAGGAAATAGTCTCTGATTGCTGAAGCAAGGTAAAAATGGCAATAGATGGAAAATCCTTGTTGCTAATGAGTAAATCTAGGGTCTATTAAGGCTGGAGAACTGGTGAAGGTCAGTGATCTTACTGTGCTGTAAGAACAGAGCGATGATATGATAACACTTAATTTTCATAGCTCGTGTCTGCAGACTGCTTCCAGTGCACGCTTCCAGTTTGGTGGAGGCAGAGGAGATGCTTTCATTAGTACTGGCTGCTCCTAGGAGTTGCCTGGGAAATCAGAGTTCTTTGGGTGGGTGTCCAGGCTAGATTAACAGCTGGGTGAAACAGCATGCCCTGGTTGGCACAGCACCTGAAGGCTTTCCCTGGCAGCTTGCCACCTAGTCCCAGGGGAGCCCTGGAAGGCAGGTCCAGCTGACTGATGGGTGGTGCATTACCGGGCAGTCTCAGGGGGGCGGGCAGTGCTCTCTGTTGAAGGGGGTAAGTGCACTCAGAACCCCTTTATACATGGCTCACATACTAGGCACTTGACAAATATCACACAGTGGTATTTGTGACAGTTTCCACAGTATCCGTGTAGACAGAAGTTAATGCTTCCCATGAAGGTTTTGCTGTCTTCTGCAATAATTTTTGTTTGCTCCGTCACACTTAGAGCAAGGTGGTGATCAGTGTTAAAATTCAGTGTTGATCCCTTGTTTGCTAGTGAAAAGCCATCCCGCTGAGGAGTGAATTTGCACTTTCAGAAGAAATGAAGTGGAATTCAACTTTCTTCTGGTCCCCAAGTGAGTAATGAGGAAACAAGTGTTCTGTTTTAAAATTAATCTGAATTAATTGCCTTGATTCTCCTCTTCTTTAAAGGGGACTGATCTTGTCCTTTGTTAGAACACTACCAAGACACCAATGATGTTTTTAGCAACTCTTGGTTTAAAGTTAAGATTTGTGGTTCAACACTTCAGCTTCAGATTTCTCTCTAACAGCTAAATGGCTGTTCCAGAAATGGTAAGTGCAGGGTATTGGCATACCTTCTGGTCCTTAGAAAGCTGTGTGCTGTATATATAAGGCTGCAGTGTACCAAGCACATAACTTGCTATTTAAGGAATTTCACTCCAGTGAATACTAGAAGTACGCAAGAGGATATGGTGTAGAGACTCAATGCTTCTTTCAGTGCAGTAGGAATTGTCTTGAGAGTAAGGAAGTGTCACTTTGCTCCTTTGAGGTACTATTTCACTGCCATCAGCTGAGTCCTCTGCAAATATTTGAAGCTCCTGTATGAGGTAATTTGGGTCCTGGAGAACGCTCAAGTCAGATCATCCTAGCTGTAGACAATCCTAGAACTGTCTGATTACTCAGATAGGAAATCAACCAAGCCTCAAGGTGCAAAGTTGCAAACCACAAAGATGCAATGGGGAAATGCTGATGGGAAATGATCCTAGTTGCTGAAATGCGTGGCCCAAGGACAAGAGCTAGATGTTATCACAGTATCAAATAAGGCTCTGCCTTGTGGTACTCAGTGTTGGCTGGAAATCCCCTATGCCTACGCACAATAAAAACAACATCTCTTAGGATTCAAGTGTAATAAGTACACTCTGAATCCAAATAGAAACAGTAGTGCCATCTTGTAACTATGCCCAGAAAACCTTCTGGTTATTTACATCCCCTCCAAGTATCAATGCAATGTCCAGATTTTCTTTAGACGGTTGGTATGGACATCTGTTGTTTGTTATAAAAAAAGGAAAGGTTAACTACCCTTGCAACTGGTAGAGTTATACTTTTGCTTAAGAGTTCTACTATAACTGTAAAATTGTGTGGATATAAATCTTTTCTCAAGGAAAGAAGCTCAACTGTATGTGCAGTGGAGGAGAACTCTGAACGCTGACATGTGGGCCTGTATTCTGTGAAAAGGCATCAGCACTATGGGGGCCCAGTTGCTAGACTGTTAACAGATATCCATCTGGGCACCAAAGTGCATTGATGAGCAGCTAGTCTCCAACAGCTTGGATAAGACTTGCTGGTTGAGCAGTGTGTGAAACTTGGCTTCAGATTTCTGCAGTTTTAGCACTTTGTGTCTAGTTCCTGGAGGAAGGGAGGGAGAGGGGACTTTGTTTACACTCTTCAGAAAGATGTGTGGTGTCCATTATTCCAGACTGTTTGAAACAATAGGATATTAGTCTGCTCCATACTGCCTAGAAGAGATAGCATCATCCCTTTCCTGGCTCCCTATGCTGGGAAAGCCTGTGTCTGTACTGGGGGTCTCAGGAGCTGGTGCCTACTGTTGGCATGGAAAGGTGCTTAGCCAGAGAAGGGTTGGAGTTACTGAAGGCAGCAGAATATGGGATTATGCCCTTTGAATTTTTCTCCTGACATGGAAATTAATGATTTCCATATCTGTGGGCAGAACAAGGTGTTTTTCATTGGAATTCAAAATCTAACATCTCATTGTGACTCTGCAATATCTACACGCTAGTCACTGGTCCTGAGCCATTGCTATGGTTTAGAAGCTTCCCTGGAACAAAGGGAAAGAGCACAGAGGGTGATTTCTGAGATACGTAATTATTTAGTTTGTGAAACAAAATGTGAATGGAATTAATTCGTTGAGGGCCTGGATGTGTGTTGAGTTGTTCTGATTGCTGCAGTAGCAGTGCTTGATTGTGGGTTGGGCATTGCTGAATTCTTCTTACTTCAGTTAGAATGGACTTCCAAAGCTTGGAATGATTTGTTGTACCGAGTAAAATGTTTTGTGGGTGTAATGTAGATGCTGAACAACTTATCTTGACCCCATACAGTGTAGATGAGCCCTCTGCCCTGCTTATCGGGGAAATCTAAGAACAACCACAGGTGTTTTTCCCAAGAAAAGCCTAAACCAGGGAATCTTTTTGACTTCACAGAAGATCTGTTGCCTGAAGTCAATTGTATTTAAGAACAGAAGTTAGAGATCATTATTGGGAGTGAGGTAGCTTAGTGTGGCCTCTAGATCTTGTAGCTTCATTCCTAAGACAGTGAAAAGCTCAGCTAGATGTTGCCTCCAAATTGGGCTGTTGTCCTTGTTTCTTCATCTCCACTACAGAAATTTGCAGTAGACATCTAGGACAACTCAAGTACCGAGTGAGGGTCATGGGGAATCAGTAGCTCTCCTGCATGCACTACAGACCATACTTCATCTGCAAACATTACAGCCCCATCACATTAGAAGGGTTATGTAAGTCATGTAAAAGTTAAGTTACTGTCTTTCACAGTGTTTCATTAACACTTTGTGCCTCTTTAGCACTCTTTTTCAGCTAATCTATGACAAAATGCAGCTTGATACAATCACTGCCTGAACAGTCTATGTCTCTAATAATGCTTTTTTTTGGTCTGTCTTATTCAGTCCTGTAATGCATTTTAAAAACTTTCAAGTGACCTGTTCTGTGGGACTCAATAAATGGGATTAAAGAGGAAAAAAACATGCTTTTTTTTCCCCGAAGGATGGCTTTAGAGAGTAAAACTGTATTCAAAGCTGTTGCATGGATTAGTAGTGTTCGGTCTTTTATTTTCCAATTTTTAATGATCCTAAATAGTCAAAGAAACTTAAAACCAATATTAATTTTTAATTGCCATTTAGTGTCCTGCTAAGATATCCCCTTTAAAGCTTGGTCTCACCTTGAAATAACTGCCTTAAAAGCTATCCCTTTGTTTTGAGTCTCTGAAAGAATGGGATTTGTTTAGGAACAGAGAGCTCGAACACATTACTGTTGCTTTAAAACATTTTTGTTGTTCAGTTACTGATTTGAGACCTGGAAGTCCCATTTCGCCTTGTTTTTATAACTGGTTTTAAAGTGCACTTTACTAAGACTGGCAACATACCTGATACAGGCACTTCTTGTTTTGAAATAAGCTAAATTTACCCTTCTTTGAAAGCAGCTTTTGTGACTTGTGTTCTCTTACATGAGTTTGGTCTCACTGTGGTTGGTTCTTGCTTGTATTTTACTTTAGGAACAAAAGACTTTTAAGTTCCTCGCGTTATTCCCTAGCCAGCAGTTCCCCAGAGCTGTTGGGTTAGAAACCATGTAATTGAAGTGGTGGCTTAACTTGACAACTCCAGCTTCACGTGTTACAGCATGAGGTGTATCTCCACTGGAGCACAAGTGCCAGCTGGTCCATCTCAGGAAATTTCTGGGTGAAGTTCCCCTTCAGAAATGGCCTCAGGCTTGTCTTACATGGTGGAAGTTGCCCTTACGGTGGGATGCTTTTAGCATACCTTGGTGTTCAGTGCTGCTGGATGAAGCCCAGAGCTTCAGTTGGCAGCACGGCTTTGTTAACAACATCGTGGTTTCCTTAACACCATTCCCTGAAATACAGTGAAGCCCGTGCAGGTGGCATTACATACAGTGGCATAAACAGATCTCTGCCGTTACCCCACAGCTTCTTGTTCGTGCCTCCGGTGAGGTTTTGGTGCTTTCCAGTTAAAATGCAGAGGTACCTGGAAGCTGCCCCTCCTGCTATCCTGTGTTTCTTGGTTCCTGGGTTGGATGCTAAACCAAGTTCAGAATAAGCTGGGTTTCTTCACTGATGGTGTTGGGACAGTGAAAATTTGTCACAGAGGGATCTCAAGTTTGAGAAATGAAATGAAATTTCATTAGAAAGGCCTCTAATTTTCCATTGTTCACACTGCTGGCATGCCTAGGTAGAGGCTTATCTGGGTGGTGGCTGCCTGAGTTTTGCAGGACTGTTGCCAGGCACTCCTCCTGAAGGCAGGGTACCTGCAGCCCCTGTTACAGGAGAAGGCAAGGCGTGGGAGAAAGCGTGTAGATCTCAATGAGACCTCTTCAAGGTAAGAAGGTATAGCGTGGCTCCTTCTGTGTAGCTTTGCAGGAATAAAGGTGTGCAGGGAACAAATGGCTGAAATAGCTGATTGTATTTTAAGTGACTTCTCTGCCAATGTAGGAAAACCAAATAACTTTCCAAAGCATGTTTTTGGCAGGACAGGCAGACTCTCTAAGGACAGAAGTCTTAATTCATTGCAAAAAGGGCGGGTTTTAGTCTGCAAGAGACATCCGAGACCTCCAGTGAAGCATGTAAGAAATAATCCCTGATGGTAACTGGTCACTTTGGTTTGAAAATAGGAACAGCTTTGTAGCCCCAAAGGGCTTGTACCTTGCTCTGCTATCAAAGTGCATGAATAGTGAGAATGTCATTCCTGTTCTCTGAAGAAACTTAGCAAAACTATCAAACAGAGTGTTCTTGGAAGTGCAGCCCAAAAGAGGGCACCTCTAGTGTTACGAGGATGCTTTATTGCTCTTCATTTACTACATTGGTGCTGATATTTTGCTCAGATTGCCAATACCTTTTCTGGTTTCAAATGCAGTGCTGAGAGGTGTTAGCTGAAACTTCATGTTTCAGCTGTTCAGAGGTCCTGTGCTGTTCTGTGTGTTGTCTCTTCCTTCCCCCCATTTTCTTGTGGAGTTGCAGTGACTGCAAGACGTGATCTGTTTGCACATTTAGTTTGTTAGTATTTGCCTTCTAGTGAATGTGAAAACAGCTCTTGATAAGAAGTACTATCCTTCCTCCCTGCCAAGTGAAGAATGTGGATTCACACACTTATCTTCATTTCTGATAGTAGCATCTTGGTAGCTGCACAAGTCTGTTTACGTGACCTTTCTACTGAGAACCTCAAGGTTACCATCACCTGCTGTTCCCTCATTTCACACTTGTGCAGCTGTATAAAGTGTTTGAGACTTCAGGCGTTGGTTTTGAGCTCTCAAAACCATGGAACCTCTTCTTCTGGCATAAGAGGCCTCCTGTGCCACCTCTTGGAGTCTGTGCTATTGGCTGCAGTATGGGGTTATTGCTTTTGTTGCCAGGCAGAAAGGGAGTATCAAAGTTGTGAAAAACTGTAATTAAATTGCAGCAACCAGAGGTAAAAAATAAGTGCTGTTCTCGACAGCTTTCAAAGTGTTTCAGGCAATCCGTGTGTCAGTTTACTGTCCCTTTGTGACATGAGGTTGTAACTGCCCAGAACTGTGTCTCTTGTGCTTGGACAAGATGTGGCTCCTCAGTGTATGGAACTGTAACTCTAACAGCTGTTTCAAATTTGCCTTCAGTTCTATCTTTGCTAGCATCGGGCATTAATGGCGTTAATAGCATTAAGCCTAGAGAAGCAGTAGTTAGTAGATTACCATAATACTGGTTTGGAGTTATAATTTTGCCAGTGTCACAAAAAGCTGCTGCCACGAGAAGGCTACCACGCTTTATTAAAACCCCTGCCAAATAGAGCAAAGACAGGGCAATTATTGTTTGTTCCAAGGGGAACAATTTCTTACTCTTAACTTACATGCAAGTATAAGGACCACTACAGGACCATTGGAGTGGCCTTAGTTAACTTCTTTTGTGGATGCTCTCACCAAATTATTTTACAGTGTTCTGATTCAGTATGGATGCCCTTGTGTTGCCTAATCCTTTTGCTAGGGGGAAAGTTATCCTCTTCTGGATCATTGCTGTCCTCCTCAAATATAAAGCGGCTACTTTGACTTGTTAGTATTTGTGGTAGTTGTTTTTTGTTTACCTTTTCTTTTTTGGAAATGTTAATGAATTTGCATATGAACTGTATTGTATTTGCATAAACTTTCTAGCTTGAGGTAGAAATCACCTCACTCTTGAGGTAATTTCCTGTCAAGCAAGTAGATTGTGCTGCAAATTCCCCCCATTCAGGTGACTAAAGGATGGGATACTTTTCCAGCAGGGTCTCCATCTCTGGAGAGTGCCAACTGAAATTTCAGAACTGTAGTGCAAAACCAGTCCAGTCCCTGTAATCAAGTTGACTGGTATCAATGTAGTTTCTCAAATGCAGAAGAAGAAAATGTGCTTCTGATAATTTGACTTAACAGACAAATGTAATGAGTAGTGACAAAATATCCCAAGTACATGAAAACTGACTCTTAATGCATTCCAAATCTCTAAAGGATTGAAATTATAAGTTTATATGTACCTTCTTAAAGAGTAGAGCTATCAGTGATGTTTTAAAGAAGACTTATAAAAGAAAAGCCTAAAATCTCCAGTAGCAACACTTCTGCCATCCTGAATGTAGACCTAGAGCAGAGAGAAATGCTATTGCTAGCAAAATGTGGTCAGCTTTCTCTCTTTAAGTGAAATCTACATAAGCATGTGGTGTGAACAAGGAAAAAAATGCCCTTTTTCTGGCTGATGATAAATTGTTTGCCATGAATCACTGTCTAAATAAGATGGCATGAAAAGAAAATGAGAAATCTAATACGTTTTCTATAATTCCGGCTATTCATTGATTAAATTAAATGATCCATGTATACCTAAATATAATTTTAGTCAAGTCGTCAGTGGAGGAGGAGAAAGCTGACTTGTCAGATGGAGTAACAGTATTTTTCTGAATATGCAACTGCCTTGTGCATCTGCCCCATCTAGTAAAGGCTGCTTGAGAAAGGAGGGGATCATGTAGATGCTGCTCTTGCAGTTCTCAGTTTGTGCCTGCTATGTAAATGGCAATATGTTGATGTTACAGAATTTTATACCAGGTTTTGTGTTGTCTTGCAATATCCTCTTATGCTTTTAGATGTGGAGGATGAAAAGCTGTTTCTAAGCATGTGGTTATAGCTTGATCAGTTTTTTTAAAAGCCCCAAAACATACCCAAGAAAACCCAACTCATGAAGCTTGTGGCTTTTCCTGTTGTGTGCACTTAAACTCAGACAGAAGCAGTGTTTTAGGCTGTATTGTATGGCAATATTTTGACAGCTTTCAGACTAACCAAGTAGTAAAGACTTTCATTGCAGTCTTGTTTTACACTAGGACAGATCCTAAGTGTGCATAGAAGATCTGTGTTTCAGATATTGGATAACTTGCAAGAAAGTTTAATGCAGTCCTCCAGAAATGCTCAGATACTCTTATTTATGTATTTGGATTCTCCTGTACCTCCTCCTTCCTTTTATTTGAAGGGCTGGTGTTACGTGAGGGTGTTTGAGGATGGTGTTTTCAGTGGTGGACTTTGCAGCAGCTGCTGTTGGAGGTAAAGGAGGTGAGACACCAGAAAGGTAGGGTCCTCTGTAGCTCCCTTGAACAATCTGACGTGGTACAGACCAGGTATCCAGCTGGCATTTTGTATTTGTGATTGTTTTGAATCCTCTGAATATTTCAGAGATGAGCCCTTAGGGGAGGAGGGAGGAGGCTTTGATAGCTGAATGGTTTTTGTTTTTTTTTTTTTTCCTTTCCCTTTCTTTTTTGTTTTTAATTCTTTCCCATTGGTATCTCCCTGTTTGGCTGCGAACTGCTTCAATGAAACCATGTGTTTTAATGCTTTTGGACACACCCTTGACAGAGTGACAGCTTCAAATACCTCAGTGACCTTGATTTTCATGGGAGACCACTGCCCTCTTGATTGGGGAGGATGGTCGTGATACAGGCAGGTGAACTCATACTAATCAGGCTTTAGTTCCCACTGCAGTTTTCTCTACGCTGTGTTTTCACCTCTAAGTATGTGCCTAAATGTTCAGAAGGTAAAGAGGCAGCCAAGCGTGATAGTGGTGATGAATTTTGCAGGTTGAAGAACTGCTTAAAATGAATGTTAAAGTAATCCCAGTGTGTGTGTGTATGTTGTCTGTCTGTCTTTTTAATGGTCAAAATATCTTTTTGACTCAAATGATGAACTGCTTTGCAATTTGCATCTTGTATGCACAGTGTTTCAGTGTGGCCGGTGGTTAAGTTTCTCTCTTGAATTTAGGAATTCTTTTCTGTCATAAGATGCACAGTAAAGCTGATGTGCACTTAGTTCTTACATTTCTTGGCAGCTGTTCCTTGGAGTCATAAACTCAGTATTACATTATCAGTGTGGTCTAGTTATTTCTTCCACAGAAATATAGGAAAGCCATAATATAACTTAAATTCTAACAGTTGGAATGGTTTTTTTTTTTTTTTACAACAGGAACTGTTCTCATCAGAAGCAGTAATGGCCACCTAATGCTGGTATCTCAACAGGCAATAGCACAAGCACAGAACCAGACACAGAGTAACACAAGTGTGAGACCATCTCTGCCGAGCAGCACACCTGCAGTCAGAATATGTGCTGTGCAGGTAACTTCTCCCATAACTTTAGTTTGACGTAGCTGTGTGTTTTTGTAGTTATAACAGGGTTTCCAAATCAGTCACGGAGGCTTAAATAAGCATTTGAGCCCTTTCTGAACAGGGTGATGGTGTTTGGTTTTATGCCAATAAACATCACTATGTGCTTTATTTTCTCACTTGGCAAAAAGCTTGCTAGCTGTTACGTACGGTAAAGTTCAAATTAATGAGCTCCTCTCTGATGATGATGATGATGCAAACCATTTTAAGAAAAAAAATGCCAGTCAAAACTGCCTAAATGGTTACTGCTAGTATCTAAAACCTTATGATCCTCTGGTGGGATATTTCTCCAAAGCTGAGTAAGGTTGAGGACCTTTCCCATGTCCCCAGGATGTTCCTCCTTCCCTGAGCTCTGCTGGCTTTTTGCTTCCATCTCTTGTAGTGTGGTCAGCACATAAGAGTAGGGAGGTACGTAAAAGTAACAATTTACATATGTCTTTAACCATTTTATTCTGATTATGCATTGTCTCTAAATGTCTCTGAACCAGTTATTGAACATTAAACTGGTAGACAAAGAGCTTTGTTGAGCAGTGTTTAAAGTACATGGATGGTGTGAATGATGCCTGTATTGTTACTGTAAGAGGATGTGTCCTGGTTTGTATCTGGCCCCAACTTCAGTGTCTGTTTTGTCACTGTCTTGTCTGACAACTGTTCTCTGCCCACGTGTAATTATTTTTTATTTTTATTTTTTCAAAGAATTCTGGCACACAGTTAGTAAAGAAAATAGCAGCTGCTCCTGTGAAAACGTTATCTCAAACAACAAATGCTGTGGTTTCTACTGTTCAGACACCTGCTGTAATACAGGTATTTTGCAAGCTTTATAGTATGGTGGAATAAGTGACAGAAAGAGCTGGAGAAAGTATGGATGCATTCTTTTTATTTCTAACTGTAATCTGGTTTTCAGTAAGCTTGGTAACCTTTGTCCTCACAATAAATTATTTCCCAAATCTGTTTTTTTAAATGCATAATTTAATTAGGCTTCTGTCAGTGTATGTTAGACAATCTTATCTCACTACAATAGAAAGCCCATGAACAATGAGTGAAATAGATAGTTCATAGGGCCATTTCCAGTGCTTTTGTACGCTGTGACAGAGCTCCTTCAATCTCTTGCTAGATCTTTTCTGGGAGATGTGCTCCTGTTGGGGTTCTGTTTCCTTAGTGGGGAAAAAGGTATACCTGAGATGATGTTGAGGGGAAAATGAGCTGTCTGCACCAGTCAAGCTGTTTTTCATGTGCATGATTTTTTTCCCTCACTATAAACTGAAGGAACATCATAGCTGAAGAGCTGTTCTCTAATTGAGCATGGCAGATGGGTTCCACAGGTACAACTGTACATAGGCAGTGGTTGAAAATGCCTCATTATTTTTAGATAGTATTTTTGTCTTATTTCCTAGGTCTTATTTTGCTTTTTCTAGAGAAAAATGTTGCAGTCCCCTTCTGAAGAGGCTTTTATCACCTGTAGTGTATGAGACTTTTCTTACGTACGGTTCATCCTCTGTTTTTGGGGACCAGACTTCTGGATAAGCATGTGGGATGAAAAGAAAAGTACATTTTTCTGCATATAAGATGTTCTGTTCTCATAATCTGGAGGAGAAATCATGAAGAAGTCTGGGTTGTACCTATATTTTGTGATAGGAGTTTGAAGGAGACTGAGCTGTAGCAGTTGACAAAACACACAGTAAATGAGCAGGATCAATCATTCAAAAAAACATGCTGGATGTATGTTCTTGACCCTGGGGGCGTTTGAAGGATTAGGGGATGTGTTTGCTGACAGTGTAATAGTCTTTCTTACAAGTTCACCCTCCTGCTGTTCTTCTGTATCAGCAACTGAACACTACTCACGCTCTGTGCTCTTTTTTCACTTCCCTCTCACTACAGATGGATGCTGTTGGGGCTAAAGTGGAAAACCCAGAGGCCTCTCTTAATACATTTTCTGTTTTGCTTAGAATGGAAACAGTGTATGTTTTTTGTCTAAAACCAGTAATGGATATTCCTTACTTTTATTTTGGAATACTGGCCTGCAAACGCTGTGTTTGTGATCTCTGCATAGAGGTCTTTCGGATATAAAAACAATACTCATCTACTATACTGCCCTTGCACTGGGGAAAAGAGATGAAGGGCATCCCTCATCTGATGCATGAAGTTGCATGCATCCTGACATTCTCATGTGGTTAAACATTGAGATTCATCATTCTATTAACTTCTCTTCTTTTAAACTTAGATCTGCCTTTGGCTTGGTTCTTCTGTACTTTTAGTTCAGTTTTGCTGTAGTCTATTGAACTTGTGTTCTGAGATATTTAAAGACATAGATGTGGAGTATTTTTTGTGAGCTGGTTTTTTTTCCCTCCCACTGTAGAAACTGGAACTCTTGTAATGAGCTGTAGGGCTGGATTTAAACAGCAGGAATGATGACTCTAGGAAAAATTAATAGTGCTGTTTTGTTTGGAGTGGCTTCCTTGAAGCCCCCCTGTTTTGCAGAGGATTGCAAAGCCCTCTGCACAAGCTCCTCGTACAATGAAGAGCAAATAGATGCAATGTGGGTACATCTTGCCATCCCATGGTCACTTTGCTCCTCACCCTGGGGTGGGCAAGAGAAGAGTGCTGAAAAGGGAGTCAGTGCAAAAAGTTGATGGAACCATCTGGGGAAAGGAAAGCAGAGCCCTTGGGTTTGATTTCCTTGGCAGCTATTCATTCATCAGTCTTAAAAGAACCTGCCTATCTTAGTCTGGAAAGTTTTTTGAGGTCACAGGAGAGGAGTGTTGGTGTGGAAGTATGATGTCATCACAGAAAGTGGTGGATAGCGGAGAGGAAATAATCCTTGGCCTGGTTGTGTGTCTCCTATCTTGCACGACATACAACTTGGAACACTATCTGCAAAAGTCTCTGGGTACTGACTGCAGGATTATTATCCTTATCAACAAAAATATTTCCCTTTTTTGACATTCTTGAATGTTTAAGCTCTGAGGTTACACAAAATTACCTGCACATTCTTACTTTTTACCTGTTTTCCAGATGGGGTAACGAAGCTGCAAAGTGTCTAATTAGCATCATGCTGGGGCACTTTCATTTAGATGCAGAACACTTCTTCTCTTGAAATGACTTCAAAATATGCAGGATTAATGCCATTTTTTTGTGGCGACTGTTTCTCTGTTGCTCAAAGTGAGAATGAGAATTGTCAGTAGCAAAAAAGGTTGACGGCAGATGACAGAAGTTAATTCCCATATATTCATTTTCCTGGGAAAAGGGTCCAGCAGACTTCCTGTTGTTTCCTCCCTCAGCTGATAAAATGCTGTTCTAGTCTTGATGTGTAAGCGTGCTGGAATTTGCAAGAGATCAGCTCCTGTTTTCGGCTTTTAAAAGCCCAGGGCATTGCAGCTTGGCAGATCTGCACTATGTCCCCTTCCGTCTTCCTCCTGCCCATCTGTTTGTGGGTTTCTTGTGCCCAGTTTGCCTCCCTGTGGTCTTAGAGCTGTTGAGCCTCATCCTTGGAAGAGGCAGTGGTGGTGGCAAAGATCCTGCAGAGAGCTATTAAAGTGTTACCAACAGTGGGAGCCTAAGCTAGAAAGCTTTTCGGTAGCTGCCTGCTGCTTTCATGTCAAGCTGGCAGCAGCTTGGGGAGGGGAGGACACCCACCCAGGAAAAAAAAATTGTAAATATATGACAAAAGTGTTACAGTTTTGCTTTAGCTTTAAGCGTTTGTTCATTAATTTTCCCTATCCTGAAAGACTTAAAAGTGCTTTGGTAAGCTACGTGATGTCTGTCCCACTTCTGATTAGTTTTTGTTCTATCCATGGTAGGGCAAGTTAAGACTCTGGTCTTACCGTCTTATGATTAATGCGATTAGCAGGTATTAATTGTGCCTGTTGGACTAAACTGGTGTGCTTAAGTGTGTTAAGAGTGAGTAAAAGCCATTACATTGTGCAGATCTGAACCTAGAATCTGGGATACAAAGCCAGACTTTCCCTTCCTCTTCAGAGGCTTAGAGGAAAGACGACACCGAACTTTAGGTTTCGGATGTTTACCTGGAACTCTTGCTCTTCTGTAACCTGTGGGTTCCTTCTGGCTTTTCAGTTTTTAAGTTGAGAAATCAAAAGTAGTGGTTTTTTGTATAGGCAGAGTCCTTTACTCCTATTGTATTCTGTTGTATCAAATGAGCTGTGTTGTTTTTTTGGGTACGGTTTGTTTGTCTGTTCTCTTTAAAATCTGAACTAGAAATACTTCAGTTTAGTAGGTTTTATATTTAGCCAGGTTTGCAAAGAAGGGAGGTATTTTTTCCTAAACCTTAATTACTCTCCTGTTGCTGGAGCTTATAATGAGATTTTAAAAAGAGGTCTCAAAATAACTGAATTTTGTGAGGGTTTCTGTCAGGGCAGAGGAGAAAGGCATCCAAATTGCTGCCCACAAGGAAAAGGCAAGAAGAACTTGTTAGGTCCATTTGCTGAGCTGGCTGCTTCTGCTGGCACATGCATCCTTCCAAAGTAGACATGATGTCTTTTGCCTACTCTGTATATGATAGGAAAAGCAAGGGGTGTTGCAATTGGGAGAGGAGCTTCAGGGCAAGCCTGGAAGATAAATAATCACTTATGGTTCTGTTTGTCTTCAGAACAGTATCACCTAGCTTAGCATTGTCCAAAATTCATTAGTCTTGGACTGTAGGAGCCTGGCAAAGTTAATATATTGGTTTCTTCAAGACAATTTTACCTTTCTCTCTTCCTTCAAAGTTGCAGGCAGTGCTTCGGTCTGGATGCACCTTTGTGATTTCTTCCCCCCACCCTTGATTTATAAATAGAATTATGGCTGTGAGGATTCTGTCACTTACTGTATTAAATAGAGCCTCTCAAAGCAAATGAATCTAAGCTCTAAAAACAAACAGAAAAGTAATTTCTTCATGTTTTAAATAGTAGTGTGGAGGGAGGTTGCTACCTTATATGCTAGCAGAATCCAGTATGTTTGTCACGTTGTTCTTTGGTTAAAAAGTGTTAATTTTTCTCTTCAGCCAGCAGCTGCAACAGCTAGTGTTACTACAGTTACTGCTGTAAAGCCTTTGAGTACTGGAACACCTGTAAAACTTCCAGTTACAGGACCACCTGCACAAGCTATCTCCCAAAAGGCAATCTCTGTGAAAGCAGAGGGCACAGCAGTAGCACAGACCAGCGCTTCTACAGTAAGGAAAAAAAAGTTTTTAATTAAAAATTAACATTCTGTATGTTCATCAGAGGTTGAAGAGACACTGCTACATCTAACAGTCTTCTCTTTATTTCCACCCTAGGAGATGCTAGAGAATGTGAAGAAATGCAAGAATTTTCTTGCTACGCTAATAAAATTGGCATCTAGTGGACCTCAAGCCCCTGAGATGGGGCAGAATGTGAAGAATCTGGTGCAAAATCTACTGGTGAGACTTCTTTTTCAAAATAAAGTCTGCATCATTTGTATATAGATTTTTGACATTTACTTTATCGTAGTTTTGTTTCTTGTCTTTTTTTTTAACAGCTCAAGAGTTGGATTTATGGCTGAGTACATCTGACCCTCGTTAAATCTTACATTATAAATCGTATTTTAACTGAATCCCATGCTGTGTTATTTCCCCCTCACATTTCTGTTTCATTTTATGCACACAGGTAACTGATAGCAGGAGGAGCTGGTAGTGGTAACACAGCTTCTGGGTCTGTTTTTTCCTGCCAGTGTAGTTTTGAGTCCTCAGTAGCAAGAATTTGATGTGGAGGTTGCAGTGCAGTGCTAAGTCCGTACTACTGCTTTACTCCAAGGCGGAACTGAGCAGTGGAATGAGCATGACGTTATCAATAGCTTTAAACAGTAGGATGGGGAAAACAATGTGGTGGCTGCCAGCCTCTCTCTCTTCGCAGGTGGCTTCCGTATTCGTGCTGTGTCCCAGCACAGCTGGGTTTTCCTGGTAACGATTTCTCCTGCCACTCCTTGTCATGGCATTTGACCGCTGCTGCTGTGTTGTTGTTCCACCGTAGCAGAAGGCTGTGTGCTGGTGGAGGGGGCTGGCTTTGCTCGTGGTACCAAAGGACTTTTCAGTCTAGGAAGGTGTGATGTAGACAGGTGTAATTTCAGAGAGCAGATTGTTTGAGGATGCAGCCTTGCAAAAATTTGATTCCTTAGCCTCTGTCCCTGCTGGACTATACACCTTCCTTCTGTGGGAAAAATAGAGTTGTTCTTTCTTGTGCTTACAGTACTTTTTTTTTTTAAGAGCAGTTGTTGAGAGACATTAATACGTTGTTAATTGCACACTCGTTTGCTTTTTGTAGTATTTTAAAAATCTGCCATTCAGTATAATTTAAATGCAAAATAAAGTGATGTTTTCTGTGTATGAGAGAAATGAGTAAATTGCAGCTGGGTGGTAAAAAGATCCTTGAGGCAGTGTTTCGTGAAGTGGATGTCAAGCACCTTGTATGCACTGAGCCTTGGTGTGCCAAAGCACTTGCATCTGTATCAGTGAGACCTCGGTGACCCATATCTGCATCTCAGTGAGATCTAGCAGATCAAGTGGCTAAATGGGAGAGGTGCTGTAAGCTCTGTTTGTCTGTGAATACACAGTCTTTAAAATCCCTGTTCTGGTTATGTGGCAACTTGGAACAGTTGCTCCAGAGGTGAATATGGCTAAGAGGAGTAATTTCTCAGCAGAAGCAGAGATTGGTGCTTCCCTTTGTGTGTCTGTGCCTTCTTGGAGGAGGTAGTGTTCTTGATGACTCTGGGAGGGTGAGGAAGGCTTAGCCCTGTTGTACAAGTGAGGGGTCTCAGAAGTTTGCTGCAGCTGTCTAACCCTCCCAAGCCCTTGAGTCAGGTGTTTGTGTTGTGACAGGGTGGACAGCATTAAGAGAGGAAACAGTACTCTGCAATTCAGAGGACTCTTACTGTCGGGGTATGCAGAAACGATGTTTTGATGGCTTTTGAAAGACTGTGTTAAGTGTTCTGTTTTATTGTGCTGTGTATGTATTAGTCTAGAATTGTCTTACAAAAACTGCTAAGTTGTCATTAGTCTTCGATGCCTCTAAGTTTATTTTTATGCAGATAAACTACCTTTACTGAAAGAAGTACTAGTAGTTGATTTAAAATACGTCTGCATAACAATGAGATAATCAAAAGGATCAGTGCTGCTTATAAACTTTTTTCTATCTCTTCACTTCAGTGACTGGGTGTGAACACCTGTCCCTAAGTGTGTTAACTACCTGTAGCTGAAGAAATCATAAACAACTTGGGTAATACTTTATGAAAATTACAACATTATTCTATCCTAACTCCCTTTTTTTTTCTTTTTTAAATAAAGCAGGAAAAAAGCATTTGAGTACTGAAATTGAACAATGTCGTGATAATACAAACTTCCATGACTTTTTGATAGATTGAGGAAAAAAGGTGTGGTAGATTCAGTTATAACTTAACATTGTAATTGTATTTTCCTCTTAGGAAGCAAAAATTGAACCAGAAGAATTTACAAAAAAGCTGTACATAGAGCTTAAGTCATCTCCACAACCATATTTAGTTCCTTTTCTCAAGGTAAGTATCTGATTATGGATATTCAGTGTTTAAAGAGGGAAGGGAGGAGGACCAGAAAAGAAGAGAAAAGAGTTGGGGCATTCAGATGGATATTTGTTCAGGTCAGTTGAAGAATGATGCTTAACATAACCTCTGTGTGAAAATTGTGCTTGGAAAGACAATTCTTGAGGGGAAGGAGAATTCTTGAGGAGTGATTTCTGCTGTGTTCTTAATACTGTAGAGTAATTACCCTCTAGATGTTAGTGGAGACTAGTGCTTTGGAAGCTGTGCATCTATCTACAGTAGAGCAGCTATTTTAAGATGACCTCTTACTTTTTCATCAAAATTGTAGCTGTTCTAACACAGAAACTACAACAGTGGCAATTCACAGCTTATGCCATGTTAAAGATCAAAGAATCTGCATAAAGCTATTCATCTGCTGGTTTACGTTTAGCTGGAGGCAGAAAAAATCTCTACCCCTTTCTCCAGAAAGGGTGTGATAAGACTACTGCAGCTTAGGAAAAGAATCCCAGGAACTCTGCTTCTGTTCAAGCAAATAATTGTATAAAGGCAAAAAATGCTTCCTTGAGACTTTAAATCATATGGTAGAATGGTATTAACGAAATAAAAATTAATTGTACATCAAGCATTAAATCCCAGTGAAAACATGGAAAACTACAATAAATTTACTAAATTTCAATGTACACCATACTCTTAGGCTTGTTAGATCTGTACATTCATTATAGGCATGATGGAAAATAAAGGAAGAATAGTCAAGTGGTAAAGCTGGGGCAGAGTTTTTCTGAAGTTTGCCCTTTTCCTTGGTATTTGACAGGCCATATAACAATGCATGTGATAATGTTGATATTGCACAGATGGCTGGTGTTAATCTGCTCAAATGTGGGATAAAAATTTTTCTTACAGTGGCAGCTTTTAAATGCTTTGCTAGCAAGTTTGCCGTAAGTCTGAAAGACTACAGTCATCTCTGCAGGACCTTAAACTGAGATGGGAGATTCAGATTTGATATTAAAAAAAAAAAAAGCATTGTTAGGGTGGTCAGGCATTAGAATAGGTTGCCCAGGGAGGTGGTGCTGTCACCATCCCTGGAGATGTTTAAGAGGATCTGGTGCTGGGTGATGTGGTTTAGTGGTTTAGGGATCACAGTGGTAGTGCTGGGCTGATGGTTGGACTTGATGGTCTTAGAGGTATAAGGTCTCTTCCAACCTTGATGATTTTATGATACATAAAATTTTCCAATTGGTGATTTATTACCTGCTTAATTTCCTGGAGGCTTCTTAAATGCCCATGCAAAAGCCATAAAAACAAACAGCTTTGAGAATGGGTTTTCTGCATCCAGTGTGGCTCTGACTGCAGAAGGACCAGGCTGCGAGTACAGGGTCGGTGTGACTGGCTCTCAGAAGTGCTCAGCTGCTATAAGAAGCCATCCAACGATGTGAAGAGCTGCTACACTTGATGCAGAGAACTCGAGGCAATTCTGCAGGGGTTAGGTTGGGTTCATCAGCGTGGGTCAAACCCTCACCTGTCGCAGCAGAGCTCGTGCGTGTTTCTTCTGCAGCGTACTGCCAGGTACCAATATCATCTAGGCTTCTCTGTTTTGGGCAGTGTCCATACGACATAATCCTTGACATGGTGCTCTCTCCCTGTTGCACTCTGTATTAACCAAGATATACCGTGACTTAAGAAGTGTTGTTCAGACATGGTCAAAGTTAGCCGACTTTGCAGTGTTGCCAACCCTTTAAAGCATCTTGCACCCAGGCTGCCTTTTCCTGAAACACTGTAAGGGTGTGTGGTTGATACACACGATTGGGTTGATCTGTAACTCTGAGCAGCTGTGACGGGACTGAGTGCCAAATGGAGGATGACTTCAGGAGCACTTCTCTAAGGTGTTTAGAGGATCAGCACTGGCCTTGTTTGTGCGGGAAATGTTTGCAGCTTGAGTCTGGAAAGAAATGTGATACGGCTTTTTGCCAATCCACTTTTAGCTAGTGAAGTGGAATTTTAGGGAGGACTCTCTGGAGTCGTCTCTTATCTTCGAGCTGCAGGTTTTTGATGAAGTTGTGCGTGTGTTGTGTTTTGTCTGTGCCAAGAGGTGGAAAAGTGCAGTGGCTTTGGCTGTGAAGCCTGCTTGATTTTCAAGTCTGCTGGATGCTTTTGGTACATAAATTGCATCAGGAACTAAGCAGCCTTTTAAAAGAAAAAGAAGCGAATGTTAAAAAACAGATGGGCTGCAAAAGGTCTGGTTGTGCAAACAATATGATTATTTGGTACACTAGCATGTGAGACATGCTCCTTCTGCATGAAGTCCAAAGCAGCAGCACTGTGTTAGGTGCTCTTACAAACTTTAGCAACTGTTAAGGGGGAGGAAAAAATAAAAGGGTTTTTAAGAATATACTGGTAGCTGCAGAGCTGATTTCCCCTGGTTCAGAGCCATAGCAGATTCTACACAGTCAAGGAGAAAAGTCTGTAGAGAGCTTGAAGATTATTCTGTCCATTAACCTTCTCAAACACAGCTGTAATAAAAATGAGATGTTGCCAGATTCCTTTACTTTTGTTCTCCGAGAATGAGCTGGCTGAAGTTGTGTTGCTGCAGCTCTGTAGGCATTATTAAAGTGGTATCCCCCCCTAGTGTAGATACAGCTGTATTGGTATAAAAGTGTTCGTGTCTTCAGAGCTTGTTTCTGACTTTATTGGATAGTTCGTAGTTCCCTGTCAGATGGGCTCCATGAAATAAACACAGCTGTTCCAATATAGCAGGGGTTTTTGGCAAAACAAAATTATTTGAGGTAATAAAGCAGTTAAAATCATCTTACTCTGAAACATAAATTCCAAATTGAAAAATCTAAACAGAAGAACAAAGTTATATGTGAGTTTCCCCAGAGATGGGATTTGCTATGTGCAGTGTAGCTGTGGTGATGGTTGACCTTTGTTCAGCTGGTGTTGGTGTTTCCTGTCATCTTCACTGAACAGGATTGTCATCAATTTAAGGGTGCCTGAAATTTAGCAAAAATTGTTTGCCATTTATTGTCTCATGAAAAATTTAATTGGAAAACGAGGAAGAAGACTCAGTTACAAATGTATTATTATTGTGGAAAACTCTGCTGATACTACATCCAGTGTTTTTTCATTTTTCCTTTAGAAAAGCATGCTTGCCTTACGGCAACTAATGCCTAATCCTCAGAGCTTTATCCAGCAGTGTATGGAGCAGCCAGCTCCAATCCAAGAAGTGATTTCAACTGGTACCTCTGCAGTACCAGCTCCTTCGACGGGAGCGGCAACCTCGGCTGTAGCAACAACCGCTCTTCCAGCTGTAAAACCCATGCCTGCCTCTGTAGCAGCCACAGCCCCTCTGGTTATCACCCCAGTCCTTGCCAGCACGTCGGCAGCAGCTTCTGTGCAGCCCGTGAAGGCCGCTCCTTCCTCTGCAGCGGTGGCAGCGTCTCGGGGGCCCGCAGCTTCCGTCCTCACCGCGGCCGTGGCGTCGTCTGGGCTGGGCGCTGTCCAACCTGGCAAGCCGGTCTTCACCTCTGCGGTGCCAGCGCCCTCCCTCCAGTCTGCAAAGCCAGTGCTGGTCTCTGCAGTGGCATCTTCAGCAGCAACTCCTCTCCAGCCTCTGAAACCAGTCATTGGAACGCCAATTGGTATTAAAATCTCGCAGCCCAGCTCCATCGTTGCGCAGTCAGTGGGCGCTCAGCAGGTGGTGAAAGTGAAACAGCTGGTAAGGCGGGTTCTCTGCTTCTCTGTAACTAACCAGGCTCCTTTACTTTGACTCTTGCCATTTGGTAAAGAGGATACCAATTTGGGCCTCTGCTTTTTTATTTTGTCGTTTCCTTGTTTTTTCTTTTAATATATGAAGCTAGTCTGTCTTGAGTTATGTTTGTCGTAGTTTACAAGTACTGAGCCCTTGCTGGAAAGGTGAATCTAAAGCCAAGCTGTCAGCTTGGTCTCTTGCAAGATACGTCAACCACCATTTCACCAGACTGAACATCCCTCTTGAGACACAAGGGGATATGCAGTCTAGCCCCCACTGTGCACACAGCCAGGCTAGCTTGGCACCTGGAAGAAAAGGCAGGAAATGCTAGTGTCAGAAACAGAAACTGCTGATGGGATACTTACATTAAGTGCTCTTCAATGCCCTGTCAGGGCTGTGCCTCAGCCAGCCACCAGGGATGCCAGTCTCCCTCCCCTGGCAGTTCCTGCCCTGGGTACTTGGCAGGCACAGGTGGCTCGATGATGTTCAGTGATATGTTACCTGAAATGTACGAACTACCTCAAGGAGCTTTTCTGAGCAGAGTTCTGACCTCCACATTTACTCTAAGACATGTTAATTACAAAGTCGTCCAAAAGTGAGTTTTTTCTATCAGGCCTCATTAGCTAACAAATTCCAGGAGGAATAACTGTCTTATTAAAACAATACCCTCAAAAGCAATGTGTTAACATTTTTTATTCTTGGCACAAGTTAACTTTTTGCTAATGTTAATGTTAAATACCAAGAAACTGTGGATCACAGGTATACCCAAAAGAGCAACTTTGTGAAATAAATTAGGTTTGGCTTATAGGTGTTTAAGATACCAAGTAGCATGGTGTCTAGCTGGTCTACCTATAAGTAATGCTCTCAAGTATTTTGTGAGAATAGTCTCCCTTTGGCAGATAAAGGACTCAATTCTTGCAAAGGAATTCCTTGTAAAGATTATTTTTCTTTAAAAAGTGGGAAAAACATTAGACTTCCTGTGAAGCTAGATTTACTTTCCACACTTGTAGTAGGGCATCTGCTGTGTGAGTTTCCTTTTTAGCTTGGATATTGTGTATACTTGATTTAACAGTGTTCAGACCCTTAAAATGTTTTGCTTTTTTAGTTTCCTTCCTTTCAAAGGGCAGAAGGCAGATGTGATACAAGAATCCTGCATTCTAAGTAAAGAGTTTATGCTATGTTAGCATAAACTACCATAAGCATGAGTTTTTCACCTTTCCAGACCTGCTTAAAAAGAACAAAACACTCAGCTATGTGGGGTGGATGGGGAGTCCTTTTTCTGAGTAGATTTGGGGAAAAAAAAAAAAGGAAAAAAGAAAAAGGCAAAATACCCTCAACCCCAAAACTCCAAAGAAGAGTTATCAGGCATATGCACTGACAATCTTGGCTAGTAGTAGCTAAAGCCAAATTGGAAAAGGAGTTGGTACTCATTTTGTCTTCGAGGACTAAATTTTAAATTCCAGCCAGAAGAAAAGAATTTCTTAGGTAGTACATGGTCAGGAGGGCAGTTTGTTGGCTACACAGCAAGTATGGTAATCCAGGGGAAAGGTTGACCATCTGTACAAATAGGCAAGGAAGCTTAGCTCTGCGCAGGGGAATCAAAACACTTCTGGAATTTGATATTGGTGAACTCAAGAAATGGCTTCTGCCTCTACACTGCTGCAGTGTGGCAGTCTGCTGCACTTGCTTTTCTTTGCCGTGCCGTACATGTATTGAATTGCATACAAAACATGTTTTTATCCTCATTTGGGTAGATCCCGGGCACAGTGATTAAAATACTTGCTCTTCTCAGATACAGTTGAAGGACTGAGTTGACTGCTTCACAGCTTAGCCATATCAGGAGCTTGGTGTTTGTTCAGACGACTTATTAGCACAAAGGGCAAGTTAGTAGAAGTGGCTGTATCTCCTAGGGCTTCCCTGATGCCTTTCCTTGAAAGGGCAGAGGGTCTATTTTCTCCCATAAGAAAACAAATCTGGACCTGCCCTCCCTAAACAGAAGGGTCCTACTGCCAGCTGAAAAAGGAAGCACATTGCCAGCTGTGCAAATCTGTCTGTACAATGCTGCCAGCAATTTTTTTCCCTTTTGAGCCCACAGGGATGTCTGATGCCATGCACTCCCTCTGCATGCCCCTTTCTAATTTTGGCCTCTTGTGCTTGAGAGAATTTAAAGCGAACTTTCGTGTGCCAGCTCCATTGTAGTGTTGGTGGTGCTCAAGAATGCAGCATTGATGTATTTTAATATCAAATTTGTGACTGGAGTGATGCAGCATGAAACTTTTAATTTCTGTAGCACGATTATCAAAACTCTGTGTGGACATCGAGGGACCTGTTCTTCATGGGTGCTGTTGGGATTGGTTGCACTCCTGTGCAGTGAGAGTTGCACATTTTCAAGGACTTTCTCCAGTGACTTTCTTAACACCACCTCATTTAAGGGTGTTGGCTTACAAAGACCTTTCATCTTGGAAATAGTTTGTCTTGCTCTAGTATTGCTCTGTCTCTTGTTAAAGCACACTAAATGAAAATGTACGTTACCAGCTGCTGGCATCCAGTGGTGAGAAAGCTGTTGTGAGACTGCAGCTTCATGTCAAGCATAACCAGCAGGGGGTTTGTGATGCGGTCCCCACAGTTACCAGTGACACTCTCTGGAGATTATTTACGCACAAATCAAGGAGTGAAGTGTTTATGCTGTTGCAACTGCTTGTTCTTAGTGAGTTGTTAGTGTCTAGTCCCCTCAGAACGGAGCTTTTGTGAACAGTCTCCTCCATTATTTTTTTTGTCCTGGATATTGCTTCTGCATTCAATTAGTGAGACTTCCTTCATGAAGCAATACTGCTTGTGTGTGATGATACCTCAGCATCCCTCTGCTGATCTCCAAACTTTGTTTTGTGAATGTGAAACAGGTTC
This sequence comes from Edolisoma coerulescens, assembly GCA_013397115.1. Classification (NCBI taxonomy): domain Eukaryota; kingdom Metazoa; phylum Chordata; class Aves; order Passeriformes; family Campephagidae; genus Edolisoma; species Edolisoma coerulescens. The sequence goes on along the minus strand of VWZW01006976.1, from coordinate 169,542 downwards.
AAGTGAGGCTAATCAAAGTCTCTCTCAGGCAGCTGTCTCTCTGTTGTCAGCTGAATGCAGCTGCATTTTTTTACTTAAGAATGTTGGTGATTTTATTCTGTTGTACGTATCAACCTGCTTAACAGGGCACAAAGGAACAGTCCCTTTTCTTTATTACTTCTTGCTGCTAACCTGAAGAAAAGGGGCAGTAACTCCTTCTCACAGATATTACTGATTTTTGTAATGCTTTGTTCTGGCGTTGGATCCTTGTTGAAATTTTCAGGATTGTTGTTCTCTCGCATTGCAACTCCCAAGGACTTGCAGCTTTTGTTAGTCTAGAGCTAGAATGGCAAACAGAAAATGGGCTGTACTGCCGACACATCCTTTCTGTTTCTTGGCAATGGAGCCTCCTCGCTTACTTGACTTACATCCCACTCTCCACTTAGGCAATGTTACAACAATGGTCTATCTCTGTTCTTTTGTGTGCTGTACCTCAGTCTGGAATGCTTATGTTTCCTCCTGTGCTGCTCCAGTGTTTTGCATGCTGAAGGTGAAGCGTCGTTCTTCCTGGTGCGAAGGAGGATCTCCAGGAGTGTGTCAGCACTAGTGGAGCCTGTGAGCGCTGTGTCCAAGCTGGGTGGCTCCTTGTTAATTATCTGAACACACAAAGGGCGCTGTTCCCAACTTGCAGCTTTGGAAGCCGGATCTTTCTAAGGGATCAAACCGAGCTTTGGGAAAAACGCGTGGACGTAAATGTTAGCATCTGCTGTACTCCATGAGGAAGTGCTGCCTATGTGAGCCTCTGTCTGCAGTCTGTCCCTGTACTCCTGTAGTTCTTTCCTCCTCTGGATCTTAGTGTTTCTTCTCTAGAACTGTCTGTCAGGTTTTCAGATACCACTTTCACATCAGTTATTCTGTGTTACTGCTGCCTTAGTGCTGCCGATACGGAGATGGTTGAGGGAGTATCTTGACTCTTTGATACACAAAGCACCTCTTTTTGTGAATGTGTGATGCTTATGTTGATGATATTTATTAATAAAGGAGAAGTTAGATGACAGAAGGAGAGAGCCTAGTTTCTGAAGTATTATAAATGTCAGTTCTTCAATTACACTTGTGCAGTCTTGCAGTACAAGCACTCTTTAGACTTTCTGAAGTAAGAATAAAAGATGTAGAGGAGAAAAATGGCTTCTTGACCCTGACATTTTCTTTATGTTAGTTTTTTGCTGCTAAAAAAATAGGATTAAATCTGAAGATATTGATCATTTTATGCTTTGGTAAAGTAACATCTTTCTACTACCTGTAATCAAGAACTTTTCTAAAGATGTATCAAAGCTGAAGCCCACATTCTGCTAGCTAAGAGGCTGAAAAGTGAGATTTTCAGTGATGGTGCAATTTTATTACTTTCTTGCATTTTAATATTCCTGTTCAGCTGCCCCTGAAGAGGAAGGGTTAGTATTTATGGGCTGTGCCTGTAGGTCTGTGTTCTGATGACATCCTGCTGTCTGGTTTTGTTTCTTTGAAGAGTCTCTTTAAACAAAACTGAACTGCCTTCCTTTCTGCCCTTCAGCTGTGTACCAATGTCTTTGTGTAGAGGCTGTGCTCACTATAGGTATTGCTATTTAGTCCTTCACGTTCCTGGTAACTGATGTGTTCAGTGTACTTTGGCTTAACACTTTGAAACTCAGTGTCTCAATTTACAATTGATGTTGCAGTTCCAAAAACACATCAGTAATTTTATAGTGTGTGCTCTTTAATTCTTAGCAGGACAAGTGTTTTGTGCAAGATTTCAGTTGTTTTGGTGTTCTCCCTTTTTAACTAGGTGTTTGTGATTCCTGTGTTTTTGAAATTACTGGTAGGCAGGCTCACTGTTTAATAGTTAGTCTGCTGAGCAAGACTTAGTGTAGAGGAAAGCCTCTCAGTGTAGTGGATTGTGTGATAATTAGTGAAACTTGTCTGATGGAGTTATCAGTATAGAATAGGGGTGAAGTCTGTTAGAGCTCACTGAATGAGCTTAAGGCTCACCACCACTTGTTAAGATTTCTTGACATGAGGTTAAAAAAAAAAAGTTTTTTGTGAGCATACTGTTTGCTTTAAACTGAAAACTAGACAAGCGTACCTGCCCAGTGGCACTTCTGGCTAAATGGAAACACTGATACTGTTTACTTCTCTGTATTTTTAGCTTTTCTCACTCTTGATGTTGGATATTTCACTTCCAGGTTGTCCAACAACCATCAGGAACCCTTGTCAAGCAAGTATCCACGCTCCCACAGCCATCAGTGCTCACCCTGCAGACATCTGCTGAGAAGAAGATGCCGCTGAACACACTTGTTCAAACCAGCCAGTTTCCTGCAGGTAAAGTGGAGCCTCTTTCATGGAGAAGGGGGAGGACTGCTGGGGTACAGAAGTTAAGTGCAGATTGTAGGATCTGCAGTGGTAGATTGTAGGAATGCAGTCCCGGCTGTCTGTCGGGAGCAACCAGCTCTGTACGTTAAGTTGAATGTCTTTACTGTCTGCTTGGAGCTCTGATGAGAAAATCTGTGTCACATCGACTTCTGGCACTTGTTAAGAGCACGTCAATCAAACACTTGTACTTGTTAAAATACTATGACTGAGCTCCTTGCAGTGAACTTCCCCTAAACTGTTGCTTCTGAGAGTTGTTTCATGAGACCTTGCTTTTTCCTTCAACAGGTTCAGGTTGATGCACAGTAAAGAGTTTGTCTCAGCCAGCCAGTTTTCACTGAAACATTTCCTTGGTCAGCACAGAGGGGAAGGTGTTTGCTGAGAGTATGTGAGGCTTTGGGCCATACAGAACATGTAGAATGTAAAATTCTGGAGTGTCTGGTTTTCAGATGGACCTAGTTAGTTGTTACTGAGTCTGCAGTAGCCTTACCTAGAAGAATGAACTGACTAAACAGTTGTCTTAGCATTTTGCTTTCTACTACAGCATGTTCTTTGTTCTGTTTTAGGTTCCATTCTGAAACAAATTACCCTGCCAAGAAATAAAATTCTGTCGCTTCAAGCATCGCCTGTTCAGAATGCAAAAATGAAAGAGAATGGAGCAACATCCTTCAGGTAAAAATGAACAATATCAGAAGTTAAGTATAGGAAGGAACAAAAGGAAGAGACAAGTGTAGGGGTGGGAATAGAGCCCAAATAAAAGCTTACTTCAGAAGCTTTTTTCTATTACATGTTTTTCACATTATAGTACTCATTGGCAAGGGGTAACCTTAAAACTTTTACCTCATAGCAGATGTTAATTTTTCTTAGTGCAAGAAAACTGTCCTGGTAAAGTTGGATTTTGTGTCAGTTTTTCACTCATAGAGGAGGCATATTGATCTCCATCCTATGAATACAATTACTAGTCTAGTTATCTTGTATTAAAGTCTCTCAATAAGATTAAAGCAGATAGAACCTCTGCTTTTTGCACATGGTCTGATAGCATTGAACTGTTACTTGGAGTGGCTTGTAACCTGTCTAAAGCTCTGTGCTGCATTTCAGAATCTTTTATTAGCTCCTCTTACAGGCTTGTTTCTGTGCGTATGGATATAAGTCTTTGACTACATCTCTAATCATGATATCTGGCATATTCTCTTGGCCTTTAGATTGGCAATAGTGCTTAAAGCTTTTAGTTCTGGCAACTGATTAACTTTTCAAAAGCAGAAATTACTTTTGCAGCTATGAAGTGTGATGTTGGAACAGAGGTACAGACTCCCATAAGCATTATTAGTCTTGCCACTTCTAGGCAAGTTTGACATTGGTCTTCCAAGGGAAAAAAGCAGACATGATGACCCCTCTGTTGTTGACCAGCTGACTTATCATCTCTTGAAAGCTGCAGCTTCGAGTGCCCTGGTGTAGACAGAGCTGCTGCTGTTTACAGTAACATACAGTATAGAGTGAGCACTTAAAAACAGTGGTTGCCAGAAGGTGAAATGAAAAGCTCATGTTAAAGCCATAGCTCTGTTCAGCTGCCTCAAGGTCTTATGAAATATACTTTAGAATATAATGTGGGATGTAATCTTGGGTAGTGATGTTAAAAAAAAAAACCCAAAACCTTCATAAATATCGTAATAAAAAAAAGCAACAAACAAACTCATACAAAAAAAGAAACATTTTTTCTTTGATCTTCCAAATGGAATGTATTAGCTGTCTTACATGAAAAATTTGAATTCTTGAAAGTTGTTCCCTGAATTGTACGTTCTTAGTGTAGGAAAAAACCTGCTTTTAGAGTGTGATCCAATAGAGATTTCTCTTCTTGCTTTTGGATTGTGATTTCCAAAGTAGCATAAGTCCTTGAGAATTTAGATAGGAAATCTCTAACTCACCTTAAATTTTCTTTGTAGAGTCTCTTGTCTCTGAAGAATTTGTGTTTGGATGCACCCTTAGTGTTTCTTCTATTCACTATATTTAAACTTTCTGAATTATGGTCCATCAACTGCTGACCATGTGTGAGGCAGAGAGAGGCACCACGGCCTGCTTTCAGGTTTTGTGATGGGATTTATTAGGAGCAGAGAGTGTGTCTTGTAATTGATGTGGCTGTACATGGGCACTGATGAGAGTGCTCTCACTGTGCCCTCTCACTGCAGTGTGTCATCGAGCCTGCCTCCCCTGCCATTGTGTGGCCAGGTTAGGGTTTGAGAACGTTCTACTCACTAAGCTGTACTTAATTAGCTGCAATTCGACCTTTATCTGCTCTTTAACGAGCTGGTTTAGGTTGCTTGAGATAAGCAGTAGAAAAAGCTGTGATTTCCTGCCCCCCAAGCAAACAAACAGAAAAAAAAACCAACAAAACACAAAGCATTCCAGCCTTCTGGATGTTGCTTCAGCTAAGCATGGACATTGCGCTGTGGCATGTTAAGAGATAGTTTGTTCTTAAAAAATCAAGATTTTTTGTCAACTGATCTACATGTTTCTGTAAAGTATATGGTAGAGCACTCTGGGAAAGAAAAAAAAGGTCACATATTTCATCTTCAAATATTTGTTTTGAATTTATTCTGTTTAACAGAGTTGTTCTCCAGAGTACATGCAGCTTTCTGGCTTGGCTGGAATTGTTCTGGCCCGGGTAGTTGTCAGGGATGGTGCCCAGAGGTTTGGGTTCAGTGTGCCTTTCTAGTTTTTGACTCTTGGATAAAATGGAGTAAAGATAGAGGGATTCAGAAGACAAGTGCGGTCCTCAGACACCAGAGGGTGCCACAGACTCACTTTTCAGGCAGCAGAGGCAAATTCATAGATGTGAGGTGCATCTGCATTGCTTGGGCTTCTTTTGCAGTGAATATTCTGTATAAATGTCAAACCTGACTTCATGCAGTGTATCACTCAGAATTCTTGAGTTCTGTTTTCCACCTTGTCCTACTAAGCTTAAGTCACTGGAGACTTAAAACAGCTTGGTGAGTTTTCCTGAATTGATTCCTGAATGTGACATGATCAAGTGGAAAAAGCATTAAAGGAAGTGGTGCAGAAAACGGGTTTTATGGAGGGATTGCTGAAAGTGGAAGCAAGTTGAAATCCATCAGAAACACCTTCATGTAATGTTTTAAATTTACCACCTTATTAGAATGATTTCTGTAGCTTACTCAAAGTACATGATACCTTACTTAAAATGATGGAGATTTGTTTGAACAACAAAAAAAGAGTAGTAAAAAGTACGAACTTACTATGGCTTTGGAACCTTTCGTTAATCTTTAGTGAGCACTTTTCTAAGGAAATGTAGTGGTAGTTTCTTGGGGTTAAGTAAAATAAGTGCAGCAGTGTTTTCATATCTTTTGTCAAAGCTAATGACTTGGTGAACTTAATGCAAACTTTGTCTCACAGTGAAAAAACTAGAACTGGTCCTGAACAAAAGTACAGGTAGAGATGTCTGCTTGCATATAAACTCTTGTATGCTTGTACACACTAGAGAGACTGTGTGCATGGAAATAATCAAGAAAATAGTAACCTTGTAAAGGCAGGTTATAGAGAAATGAAACTTCTCTGTGTAGAAAAATGGATAGATGTGTATTAGAGAAGTTTATCTGTTCTTTGCTTGAGCATTTGGAGTATGTGGTCAGATTAAAAGCAAATATTATTTCCTGAAACTGCATGCTGTGCAGTTGTACCTGGGATGCAAGCATCCTTCCTGGGATTCCATAAACAGTTCCACTAGGGTAATGTCAGGTTCCAGCACTGATAGCTTGTGATGTGTGTTCCTGGTGCTAGCTGTGCTGATTTTGTCAGCAGATCTGTGGCAGTCGCTGTGCTTCAGTGGGATTCTTGTCTCTGCCATCAGCAAAGTCTTCTCTGTAGTGGTCACTAAGAAGAGGAAGCTGGAATGTACTTGTGAAGATCATTTAGCACTCAGTTATCATCCGTGAAGCGTCATTGACACGCTTGTTGAAAGTTCAGGGTCTCTGTTAGGCTGACAGAGCCTGAGTGCACACTTGGAGCTGCTCACTTGCTGGTTGTGAAGGGGTAGGGGGAGGGAAGCTGTTCTGCAATGTTGGCTTCGGCTTTGAATTGTAACTGTGGACATCTAACTGTTCTGACAGTCCTGGGGTTTAACACTTTCCTTAGCATGATGGATTTGGGGCACACACCTAGTTGGGAAGCTGTTGTGGCTAGTTAGACTTAAAGAGCTGGAGCTGGCTTGAGAATCTTTGGGTCTCCTTTTCCCTGAGCACACATGCCTAAGAACTGCTAGCAATGAGGGCACACAAATGGAAGGAAGGGTAGAAGAAGTCTGGACTCAAGGCTGGACTCCTTTTCTGGCCAGGTCTCTCTCTGGAAGTTTGCAGAAGAATTGTGCCATAGAAATATAATTGAAGCCCAAAGGAGAAAATATATCTGTAGTTTAAGAAAAATATCCCAACATTTTCTTGTGTCTTTTGAGTATTGCTCAACCTCAACCCCAACTCATGTTCTAATAACTTCAGCTTCTACCTCTAGTCAGTCAAAAGACAGCCTCCAAAAAATATTTCACCTTAGAAAAGGAAATTTCTGGCTAACCCCTTGTTCAGAAGTTATTTAGGCCACACAGTGTTTTCTGAAGGTGAACTTTATCAAACCTTGCCAGAGAATACTTTTCAAGAGGAGTGTGTTGTGTTGGTTTTGTTTTCTTTGTTTTCCAAATAAAAAGATGTTCAGATAAGTGAAATCACTGAGTCTGTCCTAATACTGCAGACGTCTTTTTTGGATTGGTCCTAAATCCCTGAAGCCACCATTAGGGCCTTTGTCACATTGTGAAGTAGAAATGCTTTCTCTGGATGATCTAAACTTACTTGATAATAACTTGGATTGTTTCACTGCCAGAGTAGCACAAAAACTTTTCCCATATAAGATTCATTCAGTATTTTAACTTAAGTGATCTTTAGAAAAAGCATTAAGCTGAAGCACACAGGCTATTGTAGCTCATCTGAGTGATGTTTGCCCTAAATATGCGAGATTTGAGTTTTTTATTTTGAATGTGTAGTCCAAAGCTGCTACACCAGAATCCAGCTAATGGTGTTACCAGCTAGAGCTCTGGCATGGTGCTTCAGAAACAGTGGCATCTTCCCTGCTATGTACATTAACGTGGTAGGACTGATCCAAAGGACAAGGTCAGGATTGATTCTGGTATATAATCAAGGAGTGTTTGTATCCTGTGTTTTAAGGGAACTCGCTAAAGAAGGTGAAGATCAGGTCTGTGCTAACAAGCTTGTGCTTTAAGCTTGGGTTTGCAAGATATGCATCTTGGTTAGAAAATGGGCTTGTTTATAGTCCAGTGAGTCAACATTCAGCTTCATTCCACACTTGGTTCTACCTGGTGAATTAGTTTCAGAACAAATTTCATGCTGCAAGAGTGGTGGTGCAGGGTTAGGGGTTGTGGGAACTTTTAATCTGGGTTTACCTCAGTCCTAGGTTTCCAAGCTTGCTCAAAATAACAGTTTCATATAAAGGATTTGCATGCCTAGCAACTGAGGCATTAGCCAAATTAATGTTTCAGAGGCACTTTGCAGAAGTGTGAGGGCTTTTGGGAGCTCCCTGTCCACACCCACACTAAACATCAGTTTTATGTAGGGATATGTGAATGTGGCTGCTTGTTGATAGTCGAGATTTTTTTCTTTGTGTCTATTCTGAGCAAAGCATAACATGTTGGTCTCCTCTTTTGTAGAGATGAAGATGACATAAATGATGTGACTTTTATGGCGGGAGTTAATCTCAATGAGGAGAATGCATGCATTTTGTCAGAAAACTCTGAGCTCATTGGTACAGTGATTCACTCTTGTGCAGATGAACCGTTTCTCTCGTCAGAAGCTCTTCAGAGTAAGATCTTGAACATAGGTGAGGACAAAGCACACGTGACAGATGTGTATGGATGTAGTGTTTCCTTGCCTCTTTCATCAGCCAGCCTCCAGTCTTTGAAGAAGGACCTGGAACTATTAAGACCTACAATCTCAGTTCATGTGTTTCTACCAAACAATACTGGGTTTTCACGTCTCCTTCTAGGAAACAACTGTCCTTAAAGGTTTTCTTTACATGGGAACAGTCTGAAGCACAACCAGAAAAAAGAAACCGATGCCACTTTAACGTGTGAGAAGTGAGCAACTTTCTTACTCTTAAACCTAATGCAACACCTAACAACCATAAAGATGCTAGTGTCAAAACACTTAAATGTGCTTTTCTATCTCAGCAGCTTCTAACTTGATGTATTACACTGTATTAAACTTCCCTAACAGTTCTTGCATTCCTCAGCCTGTCCAGGTATATGTACTCTATTGGCTAACATCAGAAGAAGTTTCACACTTCCAATACATGCAGAGTAGACCTTTGTTTATGACTCCCTCCATGGAAAAAACTTTTGTTAGTTTTATACAAAAGAGATGTCGAAGCTGTTTGTATAGTGAATAGTACTGTGGAACGTACATTGAATGCCTGGGAACGAACGCTGTATTCCTGTTACAGGAAGTTTCTAGTGTAGGTATCATTTCAGCTGTTACCTCCTGAGCAAAATAATAAGTGTTGCTTAGCAATGTTGTATTATGTCAGAGCAGGGAGCCTGCATTTGTGTAGCAGCACGCTGGCTGGTCCCACTGCTGTCGACAAGCAAACTTGATGCATGTTGCTCAGCTCCTTGCTCGTGCCCTCTGCCCCATACTTGCTGTACTGGAACACTGAGTTTTACAGCTGAGCATCCAGGAAAGCCTGAATGTGCAGTCACAACCCTGTCACAGTGGCTTAACCACGTGTTCACAAAGTCTTTCTGTTTCCACACACAACTGGTTATTAGTCCAGAGTAAGCAGCTAGCCTGTGACAAGCACGTAACCTGCAAGTGCTGCCTGCAACCCTGGTACTCCTGCCCCAGTCAGCCAGGTGTGTCATCTCGAGCTGTATGGGGTGTAGTAAGTGCTGTGTTTCTAGTGGTAAAGGGAAAATACACATCAGAACTGGTGCCTAGAAGATTTTCTGAAAATTTGGTAGGAGATTAATCAGTCACTTGTGGGAAGTGGATATAAGGAAAAATAAAGAGCTCTGCAAAAACAGGGAGAGTATTTCTAGAATAATTTGCTGGTTGTGGGTGTAAAGACAATTCATTGAAAGACAGAAAATAGAAGCCTGGCTGTTTCATAGCTTCAGTGGTAGTTGTTCCAAATTAATAATAATAATAATAGTAGTAATTCATGTCATAAATGAAAAGTGCTTGTTTTCAAGGAAAGGAATACAGCCAGAGAGTAGAGCAATTCAGAAAGTGAACATGTCTGCTTTTGAACCGAGCCATCTTTGGATTAAGAAGTGTGTGTGTGTGTGTGTGTGTGTGTGTGTGTGTGTGTGTGTGTGTGTGTAGGGAGGTCTTGAGGTTTGGGGGGATTTTATTTTGTCTTTAAGTTGGTTTCAGTAATCTGATAGTCTAGTGAGAAGCTGCTGAGGAAGTACTGAAAGGTGCTTGAGCAAAATGAGCTTTGCACTCAGTTAAGTTACAGGCCAATGCTTACTGATCAAACAGGGGGAATGCTTTGATTGTATCTGGGAAAACATTCTAGGTTCTCCCTGTCTTGTGAGATTGCCATTCATTTTCAGTTACCGTAGCAAAGGCAAATGAAATAGATGATTAGTTTTTTTACGGTGTGCTGTTTATCCATTCTTAACACTTCACTTGGCAGTAAATACCGAAATGGGTTTTGAAGGCGTGCTGTATATTGCATCATAAAGTATTACAGCTGCTGTAAATGCAGCGTAGGGCAAGGAAAAGTGCTTCTGACAGGTACAAGGCACGAGGCTTGTGGAACTGCTGCCTGCCGTGCCCACCAGGGAAACGTCGCTGCCGCCCAGGTGTCTGGATGGAGCTGCCTTGAGTGATCGATGGTGTCAACCACGGGAAGGCTCCTCCGTCGGCAGCCTGCAGCCGCGGGAAGGTTACAGAGGTGATGCCCAGCTCTGGGTGCAGGGCCAGCACAGCCTTGCCTGGAGCTGTCACCCGCCTCGGCCGCAGCTGCTGAAACGCGGGGAATTGGCAGCAGCCTGAGAGAAAAGGTTGAAGGTGATGGCAGGATGACCCCAGCTGGACTGGAATCTGCGCTGTCCGAGCGGCTGCCGTGGCTTGGTGGGGTCTGTCTGCCCCGTGTTGGTCAGTCAAAGCAGTTCGGAGGGTCTCGTGTGCCTGGAGTGCGCTGCAAAACCCATTCCCGCTCGTCAAATAAATGTCATGAGTTGTTAACAAGCACAGTGTCAAGCAGGGCAAGATGTAATTCTGTATTTTTTTAATTACTGGAATTAACAGAATATGGCACTAATTTCTACTGCTACCGCTTCTCCCCCTCCCTGAACATGAAGCTTGATTTGTGTTCTTATTAACTTTGTCCTATAAATGACCTTGCAAGGAGAGTGGTTCTGGAGGCTAAGTGAAACAATGTCTATATTTTCTGAAGCTCCAGGCTAAGTTTTATTAATGTAATGTCTAAGATCTTTGAAGTTGTGACTTTACCAGGAAAATCATAATCTCCAAACCTTTATTCATAATGGGTATGACTTCCAGGGGGAACAGAATACCTGCTGTGCTAATTATTTCAATTATCAGCTACTACTAAAACACGTAATGGATTTTCTCTGCTTCCACAGGTAAAAGGCATGACATTATGGAACTTAACTCTGATGTTGTGAACTTGATCTCCCACGCTACACAGGAGAGATTACGAGGGCTCCTAGAAAAACTAACTGTAATTGCTCGGCACAGAGTATCAACCCACAAGGTAAAGGAAATCATTAGCAAGTTTTGCACCAAAGTTTTCCTGCTTTGCAGCCTTGAAGGTAGACCTATTCCAAGTGTGGGCACATCACAGGTGACATTCGCGTTCTCAGTATCTACCAAAGGCTGGTTTTAGCTGTTTCTAGCCCAGCAAATAACTGTTCCACTTGACTTGTTGGACAGGTGCTCTTAAAACCCAGCATAAGCCTAAATGCATGCGTTTCTTCTCTTCCATGGCAGTGCTGGCTGTTATACAAGGTCTCTTACATGGTAAATGTAAAGCTAACTTGGAATGCTTTTGATGGTGGGTTGATTTGGGGGCTTGTGTTTTCCTTATGCACTTACTGTTGGTGGAACTGCAGTATTGGCTCAGTAAAAAGCCTTGGGAAACTGAATTGATTATTTTACTTTCAGAAAGTGCTCCTTGTGAAGGCAGAAGCCCTTTTCATCTTAAGATTTTTTTTCGCCCCATGATACCTCATATTCCCTCTCCTCCATCTTGTATTAACTTCATTCAGTATAAAGTATATTGTGTCCCAGTGAGCTATGGGAAGTGATAATTTACTGGCCAGACCAGCTCACTCTTTTTTTTTTTTTTTCTGTCATTCAGTAACAACATACTAATCCTTACTTCTTTCATTGTGAAGCTGTTTTAGAAAAAAAAAGAAGTTAGAATCAAATGTATCTGTAAACTCTTAGGTTCCTGTTTGTTCAGGTTTGAATTTTTTTTACAAGAACTTTTAACTTAATGAAATTTAACAAGAGCAACCAACTCATGAAATAGGAGTTATTTTTGTGTACTGTTCAGTTTTTATAGGCTTTTCAGCACTGGAGCAGCAATAGGAAAGAGAAGCAACTATTTGGAAACTTATGAGTATTTACGGTGTTGTCTGGAGCAGCTGGAGTATTCTGTTACTTGCCAGAAGAAGATGTAATAGAAAAGAAAATCAATACAGGAAAAGTACAGAGTTTTTTATGAAAAGATTTTAGAAATCTGCACATGTTGTATGTTGTTTCTCCAAAGTGGGAGGTACAACTGAGCTTGTGAGCAAAAGTGAGGAGGAAGCTGAAGTCCTGGGTAATCACTAGGACTTAGTGTCTGCAAGAACAGAAGGAAATGTTTTTGGACAGTAGGCTGGATAGGGCTGGTTTCTTTCTCATTGAACTAAAGCAATAGAAAACCAGATAGGTTTTTGTCTGATTGGATTGCCAGAAGCAATGATAAGATTATAAGATTGCAATAAGCTGGCTTTCTTTTCCTCTTTTCTCAAAAGCAAAACAAACAAAAAAAGCAAAAGTAACGGGTGCAGTAATCTGAGAGGCACAGATACCCTCTTTTGTTAGGAAGATGGTATTACTCGACAGAGGAGTGTCCTGCAAGATTACCTTTGTGAGTAATGTTGTTGTGACAGGCTTTTAGAAATCTGAAGTTCAAGAAGAGAACACTGCAGGGTGTTGGAGTCCCGTTATGTATTAGTGTAGATATTTATACAGCCCTGTATTCCATCCTCCGAATGCTTACCCCCTGTTCCCTTTTCCCTCATGGCTATTGATGGGTACCCCTGCACAATGCAGGCTGCTTCTATGTCAGATAAATTCCCAGAGCCTTTCCAGGAGGGTCGGGTGGTTGCTCCATAAGGCTTTGTATTGGCCTATCTTCATTACAAAAAGACAGTAGTAGGGATAGGTGTGGTGAAACCGAGGTAGCTATTGTTAGGGTAGGAGTTGGTGTAGAAAGGCCAGTAATTTATGGGTTCATACTCAGGAAACTCTTCTTCCCAGTTTGCTCAGCTCACGCCTAGCAGCTTTCATCTGATAGACAGCCCTGCAGAGAGAGTGAATTGGCAGGGTAAAAGCTTCATGCCATGCCATCATGTAGGCTCGTCAACTTTAGTCCTTTTTTTTCCTAAATTTAAGAAAAAAAATTATAATTGAGAGTCACTAACTTAATAGGGATAAAGCTATGATGGTGGTCTCTTCATGTGAAGTAGGAATAGCCTTTCAGGTGGTTGGGAGCTGCTCTCTGTGATGCAGCTCTTGTTGCAGAGCTTGTATAGAGCCTTTGGAAGACCATAAAGGGAAAAGGTTTTTGTGTGGATTCATCTCAGCATGAAACAGCTGCCATGCTCCTGTGGTTGGAGCCCCTGAGCTCATGGCTCCTAGAGGCATGGTATGGTGCTGAGCAAAAACAACACTCCATGAAAACATTTTCCCCTTATGCAGTAGCACTGAAATGCCACAGCACTAAATCTCATTATCTATAGAGCCATAGGATGTGAGTGATAATGCTTCACCATAACAGCACCGGCTACCAGTCATGAACAGGGGTACAATGTAATGTTTTCTGTCTCCTCAATTCCCTGCTAAATGACCACAGAGAAGTTTATTGAGTAGGACAAAATATAACTGCGGGTGTACCTCTTTTAAAAGTTCCTGGAATAACCTGTCTTAAAACAGGTGATGAGCTGAAATACTGTTATGGATGCACCTATTTCTTGTCCCATATAAGCTCATGGTAGTGCATTGGGGAGCTTCTCTTTGAGAGACTTACATTCCTGGTTGGTATAGGGTCATGGATTAGTCTTAAAATGTGTAAATATCTGGGTATTCCAAAATGAAACAGTTCTAAACTTTGGAAAAAATAAATCTTCTGGTACTACAGCTTTCTTCTTTGTCCTTTTAAAAGGATTGTGGCATGGTGGTGGATTATTCTAAACTGCTGCTTCAAAACAAGTTGTACTTATGTACTGAGAATGACTCAAGAATAGCGTATGCTTTGTGGCGAGCGGTTAAAAAAAACTTGAGCAGTGATGGAAGAGGGGGGAAAAGGTTTGCTGGACTTTTTGCAGAGCCACAGATGCTGCTGGGGAAAGTCTCTGGTTGCAGCATATGGTGTGTTCTGAGCCACAGTTGGTAATATGTGATGATGAGGTGGCTGATTGAAAATGACCAAACGTAACACTGGAAAAGGGATTGATTTCATGCTCTGACTCAGTCATGAAAATTCAGAGACAACAGTGCCCCACAAGAAAACTTCTACTTTCCTTCCATCTTTTCATAGTACACAACTGGGTGTGAGAAGAAGAGTATAGTATCCTTGAAAACTAAAAATTGAGCAACTGAAGTCACTGATAGTCCATATACTTAACATATAACCTTGCCTAAAATACAGCGGTAAAATATCCTGTGCTTACCTCAGAATAGTTGTGTGCCAGAGTTGTTTCATTGCAGTGTGAGATTGGGGTAGGGTAGAGTTGCTCAAAGTACGTATTGTGTTTGGCTGATAAAAGCCCCAGATTAAAATTTCTCAGGAAAAAAAAAAGAGTCCACAAAGTAGCAGAGAAAGAAGAGAACTGCAGGACGTGCACTAAAAAGTGGTACAAACAGGTGGCACAGACATGCCTCATCTAGAATGGGCTCCTTGTCTTATGTTGCCTAAAATGCCCTCTTGCCAGCGCATGGCTCGAGACGCCTGTCTTTGGAAGAGCAGAGTAGGAAAACCAAGCTTCTCATTGCCAGTTGACCATGTTTTGGATCTTTTCCTTTCTCTGCCTTTCTGAGCTAAAGTAAATGTCAACTCAGGCTTTCCAGTGGGGGCAAAAATAGAACGTAAAATAAACTACTGATTGCTGTTCTTTAGACCTAAAGGACCTCAGTCCTGTTTCAATGCCTGCGTGTCCAGTGACTTTTGGAACTAATCATTAGTATTCACTGGCCCAGCTTTGTACAGGTGGCTGGACCAGATTACTTCCCTGGGTTACCTTTCAACTATTCTGTGACTTGAAAGCATTCACTGAGGCAAAAATACGTGTTCTTAAAGCTATAATAAACTGTGTATAATATATTTCACCTTCTTCACCTGTAAGATTCATTATAGCTGGTTCTAAACCACCTCTGATACATAAAACTTCGTTTTGGAAATACCAGGTGATGCTTGTTTCAACTTCTGCATTAGATGGCTGAAACTAGAACACAAAACACTACAAACATAAAATGTCAAATTCTAATTTTTTTTCTCTTCAAAGGAGAAAAGATACTATGTCCTGCTGCTTTACAATTCCTTTTTTTTTTTTTCTCTAACATGTTTACTGGATATGAAGTTGCTGGTTTAAAACAAAATTTCAGTCTTTAGTCTAAGGTTAGGGAAGACTTGTGTTATTATAGTCTGTATAGAATGGATGTTGTTAATGTCATTTGTTCAGTAACCTCTTAGTAGTCACAGACACCTGGAAACACGCTTCAGTGGAGGGGAGATGTGTAAATGACTACCTACCACCTGAAGTCGTTCTAAAACAGCCTACACTCTTCAGCTTAGAAAAATAGTGTTGTTCTTTTCAGATTGTTCTCATTAGGTTTATTAGCTCTAGCGGTATATATAAAAGCCTGGTTGTCTATAACAAACTTTTTTTTCCCAGGGGAGTGATAAGTACATCGTATGTAGTGACACCAGAGCACAACTGAGATTTCTTGAAAAGCTTGATCACCTAGAAAAGCAGAGAAAAGATGAAGAGGAACGTGAAATGTTGCTTCGAGCAGCCAAGGTAAGACTGGCTTTCCAAGGAAGTTGTCATGTCCTCTAGATTGGTGAACATCTTCGGGTTTCTCCTACTTCTGCTTTAAATACAGAAACCCTTAACCCTGTCACTGGAAATCTATAATGTTTAGGACAATTGAGGCTATAAAGAAAAGGATTTAACCTATTTACATTGAAAAAAAGGTCCATAAGAGCTCTTTCAAATGAGTGGTGGGGTGAACTCCTCTTTTGAGATTATTCCTACTGGTCAAAATGAAGTAAAAAGCTATAAATGTCCTTCCTGGATCTCTTTTTGCCTCTGGAACAGAAGCCTGGTGAGATCCACCACCCTTGCCGGTGTATCTGTTTTCTGATGTCAAGTTCAGAGGGCTAGCCTTGGAGCTGGTACCACAGCATCCATGAATTCCTGATGGAGCTGTTGCTAGTACAGAATAAGTTTCTTCTCTCTTCCCTCCCCTCAAGACGAGGAGAAGAAAAACCAAAAACCACGACAGTAGATGTTGCTTCATCAGCTGAGACTTGATCATCTTCTGTTTATTCTTTTATTTTGGTTTTGTTTCAAGCTGAATTCTGGAGCCGCTTGGGTGGAAGCCTAATCTAGAGTTATAAGAACTGTGTTGTGCTTGCATGAATACAGCTCCCTTTCTTTCCTATACTTCCTGTCCTTTTTAAGTGTCTGCTGCTGACATGAACAGCATCATGCCTAGACTGGACCTGACTGACAGTGTTAGCATCATTTTCAGCTTAATCTTGCCTCAGGCTAGAGCAGAGGCAGGCGGCCCAGATGAGGAGGGGTGTGCACGTATGTGCGTGGAGGGGGATGGAAGCCAGTCTGGATTGAGGCATTCACCCCTGGAGCTAAATCTTTCAATCACCAGAGAAAACTGTCATTTATTAAATATTTAACGGCTAGGATGGTGTTTGGATGCCAGTAATTTCTATTCAATCTTTTTCCTCTTCCTTTGGTAGAGCCGTTCCAATAAAGAAGATCCAGAGCAGCTGCGGTTAAAGCAGAAAGCGAAAGAGGTAGGACTTTCCAGTTACCATGCTTGCCTTTGTGTGTTGAGAGAAGGTTGGCAGCCCTGTCCTGGCAATTAGGTCAGGGTTTATTTTGCTGCTGCATACCATTTGCAGAGGCCTTGGGGAAGGACAGGAACTGCCACAGGCAAGGGCAGTGCTTCAAATGAGGTCAATGAATTATGAGCTCTCTTTTTTTTAACATTTTATTTTTGCAGTTTCAGTCCTGTCTAGAAACAGTCCTTTATAAACTGCAGCAGTACACTTGGTAGGAATATAATGTGGGATTAGAAAAAAAAAAAAAAGAAACTTTGAGATTTAGCATCTGGGACTGTACAATAGGCTACATTTTTCCAGGGTAATTGTTCGTTTTGTAAATCTGATACTGCTTATAATTCTTTGGCTGGGAGGCGGTACTGGGATTTAGTTTTAAATGGAAAATGCCTCTGGCTTTTAATTTTCTGGGCCCAGCAGTTTTCTGTTCTGGAATGGAGCCCTTGTTTCACACAGTTCATGTTTAGCTGCAGGGGTTTTAGTTTATAGCTTAGACTGGTTAAGCTTTTACTCCCAGAGGCCTCTGCATAGCAACTGTAGAAATCAACAAATAAGTTCATTTATGTCTGCAGCCTCCTCTCAGTAGCTGACTTTTTACATTTCCCAATATCCATTTCCTGACTTTTCTAGCCTGAGAGAAAAAAGCTCCACTAATTGGAGCTTATTTTAATTGAGCCTTAATATTGGATCTCACTGGAGTTGCCCCCAGAGCTACTGGGAACAGAATGAAATGAAAGTACCTAAGGTTGAAGATGTGTGTGCGTGTGTATGTGTGTGTGAAATTTTTCACTTGACCTACAGATTCTTTTCCCTGCTGAATAAATCATCAAGCCTGTTCACATTTCTGATTAAGGATCTGACAGCAGACGATAATAAAGACAATTGAGGTGTGAGACGTGTGATACAGAGCTGAAGAAATTGGTTTCTATAGTTACTTGACTGATTTCATGCAATTTTTAAGGATCTTTGTGCTAAATGAGAGTGATTTTCTGAGCAACCTTTTTCCTTAACTGTGCCTCTTGAACTATGAAATTTGTTGTTGCTTAACATTGCTGCACTTGGCTCCTAGGTGCCAGCAGCAGCAGCAGCAGCAGGTTATTTATGAATGCTTTAAAGGCCCTTATTGTTTGGATTAATGTAGGGGCCCAGGCAAAACAAATGGAAATCCAGTAAAATAGTATTCGAATCAATGCTCTGGATTTGCACCATAGTAGAGGAAATTTGTAAAATGAGAGAGAAGGAACTTGCTTTACTATCTATCTTTTAATTCTTTGTTTCTGCTTACAACTCTTTCTTCATTCCTACAATCTGTGAGTACAAAGTTGCCCTAAAGCCCTTCCCGGTTTGCCTCTAGTGCCACCAGGATCAACAATCACTGGGTGATGCTAATCTGTCTTGTTTTGTAGGTGACTTTACCTCTGCATCATCTGATCGTTTCTAAATGTACTTTCTTTTAATACAGGCTGCAAAGTAATTCATTTACGCAGCTTCTTTCCTTTTGTTTTCTGAACAATAATGTGTAAGATCATGAAAAATATTCTGTGGTTTGCATATTTAGAACACAAAAAAGGTTAGGTTAGATTCACTGATATTGTTCATGAGATCTCTTTTAAAAAGTGGCATAGTGGTGTACAGAAAAGGAGCCAACAGAGCAGAGAAGGCATCTTAGTTTAGTGCTTGGGGTTCCAATATGTCTTGAGTTCCCCTCCTTCAGTGCTTCTCACCTTGTGCCAGGCTAACACAACCTGCACACTCCTTTGTCCTGCATGTTTCTCCATGCTGTGCTGCTCCCAGAGGGACAGTCTCCAACTGCTCCACCAAGAAAAGAGGAGGCAGATGTGCCTCGTGGATCAACACAGATCTTTGTGTTGGTATTCACTTGCCCTCTATCCTGCTGCCTTGTTCTCTAGAGAATGAGGCAGCCAGAAGCTTCTCCAAGCTTCACATAGAGAATGAGGACACCCACCTTCTGTGCCAGTGGTGCTTTTTCATCTGAGACCATCTCAAGATTGAGTGGAAATGAGAGCAAATGCAGCTGGAAAAATTGAGCACTTTATTGACAGTTTGGAGATAAATGGTCAGCACACATTTGCACTGAAAAAATGCAAGCATGAATAGGACTGGAATAAAAGCAAAATAAAAATCAACAAATATCCCAAGACTAGAACTGGTAACACAGAAGCATGGTGTACACTGGGATGAAGGCTTGAAATGGCTTACCCTTGTCCGTCTGTCTTACCATGTTGTGGTTATAGTCTGCTCCTACGGAACCAGACTTGGAAACTTTGATACCTCTGTCAGCTGGAATCAGATCCTTTCCAGGTCACTCCAGTCGAGTATCTGCTGGAAAGCCTGATCTGATTGTCTGCTTATAGTTCTTTAGGAATGAATATGGACCTGCTTTCCTCAAAGCTGTCTTTTATATGTTGATGGTGACCCCCTGGGAGAAAGGAGAGGGTGTGGGGTAATGGCACTGTAGCATGTTCTAAAGCAAAGTTTCCCAAAATGCAGGGTGTACATCCTGTCAATGAATACTTATAAATCCAGGATGTGCTGTCATCCAGTAGCTGGAAGCAACATTTTAACATTGCTGGAAGTACATCCAGAGACTCTGCAGTGGGTTCTTTCATCCAAAAGGCTATACATAATTGCTGTGACCTTTTCATCCCTTTTTCCATGACCTATTGCCTCAAACTTCCCCTATGCTAAGCCATTTACTTTCCTATATTCTTAGCCTATGTAGCTTGCCATGAATTAAGTCTGTATTTACTTCCGTCTTTCACCTGTTTCAGCAGATTTTAATGCCTATGGAAAGTGCACATTCCTTCTGAGACAGCTGCAAGGCTTGCCCCAAGCTGCTGCTTTGTGCACTCAAGAATTTTGTCCTTGCTCTCCTCATGGACCAGCTCTTTGTGCAGTGGCATTCCTGCAGTCTGGGTAAATTACCCCTGTTTTTCATTCTGCCTTATCTGCCTCTTCAAACTGAGAGGATACAGTCCTCTCATTGTCCCTGATGTTTGCACTATTAAACCATAACTTTTTTTAGGTGGTTTCTGCTATTTCCTGTTCTACTTTCTACAGTGCTTCCAGTTACAAAGAAAACGTTCAGTCAATGTGATTCTTGTTGCTGTATTTGCAGTTTATCTGTGGCTTCATCCCCTTTTCTGAAATGAGCTTTCCTAAACTGAGTAGGTGTAGGATACTGTCAAATGTGCAAGCCAGCCATATGAACAGTGCATCCCAGAGGACCTGTAAAAATGTCAGTATTAAACAGCGTGTACTATAATTCTAAATATAAATTCTGATCCCTTAGAATCATTTAGGCTGGAAAAGACCTTTAAGATCATCGAGTCCAGCTGTTAACCCAGCACTGCCAAGTCTTGGACCATCACTAAACCATGTCCCTGAGTGCCACATCTAAACATTTTTTAAATACCTCCCAAGTATGGTGACTCAACTACTTCCTAGAGCAGCCTGTTCAAATGCTTGAAAACCCTTTTGGTGGAGGAATTTTTCTTGATTTCTTTGTACTTCTGTCCATCCTCTTCAAAAGTGGGTGTGCTTTTGTAGTATGGCTTCAGGAAGCTTAAGGCTGAGCTTGGGCAAACCTCTCAGAACTTATCTGGGCAAGATTGCTGCTTGGGGTTGGGCAGGGCAACAGGTATTTTACTGAGAGCATCTTTGCTTATTTCCATAGTAGCCACCTTTATTCCTGCTCTTACCTTGTGTCACCTTGGAGCATCTGTCAGTGGATAAAGGGGAGCAGCTGCATCTTGGCTAGGGGAAGGAGTGTGTGGAGCAAGCACCTGATGGACAGCAGATCTGCCTGCCCCATTCCTTGCTCTCTCAGCAGCTCTGTTTGCTTGCGACTGCACAGATCTTCCCACTCCCTTGTTCCTGCCTGCTCGACCACTCGTGCGTTCTTTTGACACAGATACAAGACGGCGGCAGATGAGATGCTGAGAAAATTCAATACCTTTAGTATCAACTGACTGGGAGGAAAATAGCGAACCCTAGGGTTTTTGTAGAGACAAAACAACCCCTATCAAAAACATCAAACAAAGAGCCAGCATGATGCCAGTGCATTCTGGGTTTTACACAGAATTGTAGTTGTTCTGTAGTATCTTTTCAACAGTTATCATCTTCTTTTCCTGATTTGTATAACCTTCTAACTCCCTTATTTCCTCTCACGTTCTCAGGTAACAAGTTACTGTAACCTGATTCTTTGCTGCTTGCCCTACTGCCTCCAACTCACATTTTCAAGCTGTTTGTTTTCTTGTTCTTCTTATGTTGCTTCTCCGTGTAGTGTTCTGGACCCAATAGTTCAAATTATTTAAGACCACTCTTGTGGCAGGGCAGAAGTTAATCACAATCTCTCAAAAAAGCAAGCACAGGATGCTGCAAGCAAAACCTCATTGTGATCAGTTGGCTTTTTTAATGAGCCTTCAGTGACATCCTAAGAGCTTTGCTTAATTACCTGATTTATATTATCTTTATTGTTCTGTAGTGTTTCTAACCTGCTTCTGCATGTTTTGAAAAACAAAAAAAAACCCCATGATTATCAAAGAGACATAAATTTTGTTAGCTGTAATGTAGCCTTGCAAATCAAAAAGGGCTATCATCAGAGATTTGGTGTGTTACAAGTCTTGCAGAAAGTCAGGAATGGGAATTCCAGAAAGTGTTGTATTATTGGCTGAGCTGAAAAGCAAACCGAATGCCTCTTTGTGACACTCATATTGGTGTTTTGAAGGAATGTAAGAAAAGAGCAGCTGAGAGACTGCATCGAATACCCTAAAACCATCTGGCTGAAAGATGATAACAACTATCTTTAGTGAAAAACAACCCCCCCACAAAACTCCATTAACCATGCTCTTGGATTTGCAAATAGCCTTTTCTCAGTTTGTCTGAGAGACAGAGAATGGACATATAACCAGTTGTAAGTATGGCCCTACATTAGAAACTTGCTAACGGAGGAAATTTTAGGGCTGAAAGTACAAAAAGAAAATGATAATGAAGATCCAGAGAGTTCTCTGCTAAAGAGTGTTGGGTGGACTGCAGGATGAGATAGAGAAACCTGCCTGCTGATGGTCATTGAACAGTGTTCTCCTAAGTGATAGCATCCGAAACAAAACCTGTGGAATACGTTGCCTTGGAGTGTGGTGCTGTAGCCTGTTTCTTGTCCTTGCAGCAAAATTAGCCTGGGCGGTGTCTGAAAGCACATAGAGAGCTTGATGCTGGATGCCAGACTCCCAAGAACTTCCCTGGGCCTCCAAGTAAGGCAAGATGATGGGACTGCAGAGGGGAATGCATGCTCCAGGTGTCCTAGAAGACACAGAAATGTATCAGTGACGGTTAAGCAAACAAAAAAAAACTGGGAAAAGGCAATACGCACTCCAACACATAGGAAATTCTTAGCAAGAGTGGGCAAAATAAGGAGTCAGGAAGTCGCTGTGCCCTGGATTTTTTCCTTGTGTGGAGTTAATTATATATTAGGAAATGTCGAATATCAGCTGAAGGATTTTTTTCCCCCTCCTCTTATGGGTAGATTACTTTGTGGCTATCCTGGAAAAATGTTCTGCTGTTCTCTAAAACATTTTATTGCACCCTTTCAGACAGACAAAGCACCTGGTCTTGGGGGACACAGCCCCTGTAGGGCCTGCTCTGCCGCTGAAGCAGGTCTGTGGAATATTAACCTGAAAGAAATCTACAGTATTACATACAGCTCTATTATAAGTCAGGACTGCCTTTCAAACCAGTGCATGCTATTCTGCCTTTCTGCTGTTAAATCTAAATTACAACAGAGGGAAAAGTCAGTGGAAACTAATTGTATGGCTAATTAAAACAGTTTGAAAGGAAGCAATTGCAAGAAGAGAAATTGCATTATAGGCAAGAGGAGGGCTATGGTAAATGTTTAAATATGCAGCCTCCAAGTGTCAGTTTTCCTCAGAGAATGTCCCCCATATGAGAAGTCTGCTATTCAGCCGCATTCAACCTGTAGGGCAGAAAATTTTGTATAGGAAAGGTAGAGGCTGGAGGCAGTAATGCTCATTGAGCTTTATGACAACCAGTGTGAGAGGCTTGGGATTGAAAGCAGATTTTTAAGGTTTATTTTTCATTTTCTTCTCAAGTTCCTTAAAATGCTTAAAGGGAGTGTGAAAAAAATTGCAGTTCTTTCTTCCAAAGACAATGAAGGGAGAAGTGACTGAGAGCAGTAGACAACTTTCAAAGCACTAAACAGAGCACACAATGAAACCCAGTGAAACCTTGCTTGAAAAAGCTGGTCAGAAAAAGAGAATGGATAGAAAAAAGAGAAAAGTCATTTCAGTGGGATAAGTGGCCCCACTGAAAAGGTACCTCGGTATTTAGTTCTTTAACAATACACAGTAAAGGGCAATAAAAGGCTGAGGTAGGTCTTGAGGTTTCTTTTTCATAGATACAAACTAGAAAAAGGTAGACATGGAAATTTGGTCACAGTTTCTTTGACTTACTTTGAATTTTACTATTTGTTAATTTATTGTTTAGTTTCTTTATTGTGGAAGCTGATAGAATTGGGAGCTTCTGCCTCTTTTGTATGCTTATATTCCTTTTTTTTTTTTCCCCCCGCAAGTCTTATACAAATTCTTGTTCATCTACTTTAGTGCTTTTATTACTCCTGATGTACTTATTGCTGGATAGCACACATAACCCTTAGGCATACATCAAGTTGTCTTCAGCCTTCCCTGGTTTCCGTTCCTGCCAGTTCTTCTGTTAGTTTAAATATTTATTTAATCTGTCCTGTACTCGATCTGCCTATAATGTCATATGTGCAGACATCCCCACTTTTTACTTAATATTAAACCCAGTATCTTCTTGTACATGTACTTTAAATCTTTCTCTTATATTAATTATAACCAAGTCCAAGATTGTGTTGTTTAGCCTCATCTGTCTTGCCAGCATTTCTTCTGAGCTCATTTACATTCATGGGGCTGTATTTATTTGTTATTGCATTGCCAAGACAATTTTTTGGCTTTTTTTTCCCTAAGCATAAGTTCCTAGCATTCAAATGAAGAGATATTTCCTTTCTCTACTCTTCAGATTTGTTTCCTAGTACTTTGTATATTGAAGTGCCTGCAGAACAGACAGTGGTATGAATTTCTCATGCCAGCACGATGCTGGCATGTCATCTGCTGGACAAGGGCTGCCTGGCTGGCTTTCCTTTAACCTCAGTCCTGTTACTGCTCTGTGAGCCCTGGCTAAGGCAGGTGGTCTCATCTCTACCTGTAGTAAAACCTTCCCCGGTAAAACTGCTTTTTGAGGAGTAAATGTTTTTGAGTAAATGTTTCACGTACTTTGTCTTCTATGAAAGCTTATACCACATACCTGAATCCTGTGCTGGGTACTTTGTGACCACACACGAAGGCTTTCATTTACTCCTTTTCCAAGGTGAACATGTATTCAGCTAGGTAACACTCTTTTTTCTCCCACCTTTGATAATACAGCCACCCTTTGCTGTACACATCCCAGATTAGCTGCTGTGAATTAGTTGACCTTATTTGTAGCAGTGTATACTTTTAATCAGTTGTTTTTAAGGCATTCTTCCTCTTTAGGGAAAACCGTGAGATTTGCATAACTTGCATTATTGGGGCTCTGATAAGGCAGGCAACAACATTATTACGTACTTCATAACCAAAAGAGTTTAAAACCAATCTGCAGTATTTCTTTAAGTAAAAGTTTCAGCATCTCATAGCTGAAGTACTTCTTATCTTCTTATGCAACTTGAAATTTATTTTTTTATATTAAAGTGCCTCAAAAATGTCATTGGTGTAATAGTAAAAATAGATTTTGCGTATTTTCTGAAATGTGGGGTATGAGACATAAGTGAGAGAATTTCTGTGAGCAGAGAAAGAAATATGTTTCTCAGAGGATTGAGTGAAGAACAGAGAGGTCAATTTTAAAACCTTTCATTTTGTGTGATTACAGCCATGCTGCAAATGCCATTTCACTATAAGGAAGGACTTTAAAACATACCTTATTTCCTGATTTCTGCTGCAGGTCAGATTAACTAAAATGGTTATTGTGTCACCCTAGAGATTCCTGCTTGCTGCAAGACCAGACTTTAAACCCTATTTTTATTATTAAAAAGGCCAGCAGCAACAAAGACTATTTTACAAGTTCTGAGACGTTTTCATAGCAATTTGATCTTTATACACAGGTTTTTAGAACTCTTTGTACTGCAATTCTTAGCATATGTGAAAATGGGAAAGGGGGGGAAAAGAAGCATGAACATTCATTTGCCACTTGCCTGGAACCCATTCCCTCTTAATGCCCTTCTTGGGGAAGGAATTTTGAATAGAGCATGTGTTGGGTTCTTGTGTTGTGATGGAACCAGCAGCATCTTTCAGCACATGAAGTAGGTCAGTAGCCTGCTAGTTTGGGGGTCTGATGTATGGTGCAGCTTCCCCCTGCTCCTCTGGAATTGCCATCACACACTTCTGTCTTCAAGGAAAAAGATTCATCTGTTGTCAAGATAGGTTTGAGGGTATGATTTCACCTGGGTGTGACAGCTTCTCTTTGTATCCTGTTGTACTCAGACATCAATGTTAATAAAACTGACCTCTAGAAGGGAGACTATGCAGCTTCTCTATGTTATATTTTAATGAAGTGGATATACTACTTTTACTGTCCCTTGCTGCAGTCATCTTTCTCCCTTAACTTACATGCTACAAAACTAACTGTTAGAGAAAGGTTTGACTCCACATAGTCACCTCTTGCTCTTTCCTGATGTTGTTTAGGAAAATCTGGCAGTAGTTAGCCAGCCAGTATCCTCGGGTATCCCTTGACATTATCTACCTGTCTTCTCCTTATCCTGTGCTTTTAGCTGCTCGCAAAATGTTTAGACATTTAATCTGCAATTTTTAATGGGACAAAACTTGATGAAAAGATGATTTTGCTGGCTTCAGCAGGGTAATTTGGATGCCTGCCCATATCGCTTAATGGGGAACTGTTGAGTCCATTATAGAAATTGAGTGTTTAAATTCATTTGTCTTAATTATGTTCTCAGAAAAATCCCTGAGATGTGTAGAATGCAACAACAAGACTATGATTTTTTTTGTTGTTTTGCTCCAAACCCCTGGTGAGATTCTGTATGATTTGAAAAATCCTTTGACTAGCTAGGAGGTGGAAAATGTATTGGAGAGAGCAGATGTTGGTAGTGATGTGTGATTCCAGCACTGTCTTGGGAACTGCCTGGTCAAAGATGCATCAGTTCTGCTTCTGGAAAGCACATCTTTTTCATACAGTGCCCCAAGTGTCATCCTCTCCTTTGTTACTGGTAGGTTGTCTGCCAGCACTGCCCTCCAGCAGCAGTGCTCCCTCCTGCCGTGTGTCTGTGCCAGCAGCACGCTTCGTCTGCTTGAATTCCATGGGGTAAATGGTGATGGTGCCAAGGCACTGCCCAGGCCTCAACCAGGGCAGCATCCTGGTGCTCCACCATGAGAGCCTCAACCCGCCCAGTCCCCTCCACCCCGTGCTGATGCCAGCCCCAAGCCCTCTTGGTATTTAATTCATAGCTCTGCCTCTTGTCCTCACAGTTGACCCTGGCTGCCCATCGACAGCAGCTGTAAAAAGAAGAGAGGGGCTTATTTCAGTGCTGCTGCAAGCCAGAGGTGTTCAGCAGCCACACGTTTTTGACAAGGCTAACTGCAGTAAAGCTGGTTGGTGTGTGTTTTGTAGGGTGTTATTTGTTGAGAGAGAAGGGGGATATGTTTTCTAGTGATTCCCAGGGCTGGAAGCACAAGGTTAGACTAATAAAGGGTTTTGTTTTGTTTTGCTTTGTCTTAAGTTTAATGGTTTTAAAAGTCCTCTTACTTAAAGTGTAATGGTTCTTAAATTAAAGCAAATCACCTTTCCCCTCCTGGTTTTCTTTTTCACTGGAGCCTTTAGGAATTTAATCTATCCCCAGAGGGGTGCTGTGTGCATGGCAAGAGGGCTGTGGTGTACGTGTGACCGTGGTGATGACTGAACTACACTGCTGGCAGCAAAAAGTACTTTACTTCTGCAGGGATGCTCCGTGGCTGCCTGTAAGGAGGGGTGGCTCCAGGTGCTGGAGGCCTGGGCAGCTGAGGCTGGAAGTCAGCACCTGCCTCTGCCAAAAAATCTCAGCGTTTTATTGCTGAGATTTAACACTTATTCTAAGCATTTTATTGCTCCTGCTTAAGTAGTTTCTAAGGCTCAATCTTTCATAGTTTGTGAAGTTTCAAGTTATTTTTTTTGATTAAGTTTCGCTTTCCCCCATCTCCTACTGGCTGCAGTGTGTTCCTGAATATAAAGATACATTTTCAAGACTGAGATTAAAGGAAAGTGTATCTTAAACATTTTATGCAAGTGGGCTGGCTGGAGTTAACCTCAGACAATTGTAAAATACTAGTAGTTTGAAAGTTTATAGTCTGTATTCTTGAAAGCAATACTGTATACTTGGAAAAAAAACCAAGCTGAGTGAATTGAGTGAATTTTGATAAATAAGGTTTTAAATGTTTACACTGCACACAAAAGCAAGAATAGTGTCTGTGGTAAGTGAATGATGGTATCTAGCATTGAAGA
This sequence comes from Edolisoma coerulescens, assembly GCA_013397115.1. NCBI lineage: Eukaryota > Metazoa > Chordata > Aves > Passeriformes > Campephagidae > Edolisoma > Edolisoma coerulescens. Next base: position 142,188 of record VWZW01006976.1, on the reverse strand, counting down.
AGTACTGCTGTGTCTCTACAATAAAAGCCTACATAGGGTGATCAAAGCTGACTTGCAAATAGTATTGTTTTCCAAACTGAAACTTTTGTCTCATCCGAAAAAAAAAGAAAAGCAAAAACCAACAAACCCCCCAAAAGATCTATTCTCCACATATTTGTTAAAATCTTGCTTTCCGTGATTTCTGCTGAAAAACCTTGAGCATGTGAATAGTTTGAGTCTTCCAGGGAACACTGTCCTTTTAGGAATCTTGCCCTGAAATACTGTTTTTATTTAAATAGCCTAGTGGCTGCAGTACTTGATGTGAAGCTGCCACCATCACTGAAGTCTATCTATATGAAGTAAAATAAGGCTTGTAAGAACACCCACCCATAAACCACCCAGCCAAAAGCTCTCTTCCCCAAAACAACCCCCCTGAACCCCAGAGTATTTCTTTGTTGTGGATTTATCTTTATTTAAGTGGTAGCAAGTGGGGGACTTATACCATGTGGGTGCTGCAAGCTCAGCTGTTATCAGCTGCTCTTCTCCTCCCAAGTGGGATCTCTGAGAGCTGAAAAGCAAGCTAAATCATAGAGTGTTGCAAGCTTGGTAGGCAGGATATCTGTATTGACTGGGTGAGGAGGTCCAAGTAATTCATTGGGTTTATGATGGGGTAGGGGAGGAGGTTTGGATGCTTTCCTACCCATGGTATGGTTGTACTTTTATTTTTTTAAGATGTGCACGCACATCAGTGCAGAGAATCCCCACCTGAACAATCTTCTAAGTCCTGGGAATAGGGAAGGCATGGGCTAAGGAGCTGTACTAGTTGCAGGTCAGATCATCCAAGGGTTGACATCAAACCAGAGGTTTATGTTTGGAAAACCTTCCTTCTCCAGCCATGGTCCAAGCTGGTCAGCTGGTGGATCTGGAAGCAGTATGGTTGTATTAGCAAGGTGGCTCATCCAAGATCGTGAGTATCAGCAGACTTGACTGGGTTGAGCTCCAGAGCAGCTGGCATCTATAATTATTGAATAGAATGTATCTCAAAATACAGGAATAAAACTACTTATTTTATTTTATTTTATTTTATTTTATTTTATTTTATTTTATTTTATTTTATTTTATTTTATTTTATTTTATTTTATTTTATTTTAATCCTCTTTAACTGTGGGTCTTTATCCCATCCCGAGTTTACCTAACCCAGGTGAAGGTTGTTTCTAATGATTTCTTAGTGTTCAGCAGTTTTGGAGGTGAGTGAAAATAAACATGCAGTGTATCTCTACCTTGCTTCAGATGTTTCCTGAACATCCAAATATGTACTGGGAAAAGAGGGACTAGCAGTCAGCTGGGAGCATCCTGTTAAGTTGGGTGTACAGTATTTCACCATGGCAATATTGAGTGCTGGGTTCAGGTGATACAGTACGAGGAAATTGGGTATCTTGCTTGTACAGTAAGGAACTGAGAGTTTGAATTAAGAACATGCCCATGTCACAGAACCTGGTAACTTCAATTTTAATACTAATCCAGCTTCATAAACTAGATCAAGATTTTCTGTTAATCGGAAGCAACAAAGCTTAAGAAGTAAGGAACCAGCTGCAAGGCTCCTGTTAAGACTGCGTTGATACCACAATGTGATTTCTATAAAAGGTGTTACTTACACAGTGCTATCCACAGGGCTCCAAGCATGACTGAGTACTGGAATTTGGGAAAGGGTCTAGAAAGCTGGGGAAAGATGCTGTGAAACACACCATTTCAGTAGGAACTACAGAGCTGTCTGCTATAAAGAGAACAAGTCCTTAAGATAATGTGTATCATAATTAATGTTGGTGTTTTCTTTTTAAATTAGAGGCAACAGTTGGAATTAGCACAGATGCAACAAAGAGAAGCCAACCTCACAGCTTTGGCTGCCATTGGACCAAGGAAGAAAAGATCATTGGATTCATCAAACGTTGGATCTGGGCTCGAGGTACAGACGGGGCTTGCAATGACTTGCATGGTGTTACGTCTTCGTACTGAATTACATTTATCTCTTCCTATAGGAAGAAGTGAGAATTCCCTCACACAAAATGGTTTGTTGCATTCTGTAAGAAGCCTAGTTTGTGTGTTAGGTGCTTGAGAGGATTGTTTCTAGTAAATTTGATGTGTGTGTGTAATTGTGTGTTACAAGACTGTGCATAAGAGCGCTGTGTGTGAAGGACTGAATGAAATGGTGACTCAGAGGAATTCCCATCTGCAATGGAAGGTAACCAAGCTGTGGTGGCCTTCCACAGTTGTCATGGTCCCTCAGCTGAACTCACAGTGGCTGGTTTGGATGGCTTTTGAAATGGATCTTGATTTGACATTTGATAGGGACTCTTCTCAAATATCTGTGAGTTCACCTTGGCTAGGTTCTCCCAAAAAGCAGTAAATAAATCAGTAAAGCTAGACCATCCACTTCCTGCAATGAGCCAGATTGTCTTCTCTGGCTCATGTTGAATATTGAAAGTGCTTGTAACAAATCTTTTCTGAGTAGATCTCTCTATGTGCTGGAGAGTAGCTCTTTCTGGTACCTGGGAAGCTTTTGTGGCTGCAGAAATCTGTTCTGAGGAGACTGACAGCCTACTTCTGTTAGAGGTCATCCTCTTTGCTGGAGATGGGAGAAATTAGTGTTACTACTGCTAGTTTTGCTCCGCTTTATCATGAAGCCTCGATATTGTTCAAGTGAAAGGCTGGTTGGCCTGACATAATCACAATGAGCAGGAGCCTTCAAATTAACTCCTGTGTGGAGGCAGTAGTGGTAAAGTTGTCCTTTCTGATGAGCCTTAAGCCTTTTTCATTCTTGTTGTGTGGGAAGCTTAAATAGATAGTAGGATTGAAAATACTCTGTCATTTTTGCATAGCGGAGTCTGGGAGGACCTTGTCCTCAGTGATTTGCAGTGTAACTGAGACAGTGATGGCATCTGTCCTGTAGCTTTTTCTTCATCTGGACTGTGACAAGAGGCCTCGCTAAGCAAGTGAGATAGACTTGTTTCAGTGAATTTTTAATTTATTTTTTCCCTGACATGGATACAGAATTAGGTCTTTGAATACTCCCTGTTAACCACAAGTGAAGGGAAGCAATCTATCTCTAAACAAGCTGCAGAAAGCAGCGTTCAGAGCTTTTGAGCAGCTTTTCTTCTCTTCTTTGAAGTTTTTTAATGCACTTTCACATGAAGCTAAATGTATGGTTATTTTTTTTTATATAATACCACTGGAAAAACTTGAAAAAATCAGTCTAGCACAAGAACAGTTTTCCCCATCCTCTTCTCATCTTCCCCCAAGCTTCTATCGAGTAACTATTCCTGTTCTTCGTAGTGGTTTTCTGTAATTATTGCCGGATTTGTTTCTGAATATTTAACAAGTCTGCCTGTTCAGTACTTTTCAGTTATTTCTCATCATCTGTGGTATGTCTGCTTTATTAAAAGCTTCGTGAGACTATGCCAAAGTGAGACAGGTAACAGTGTTGCTGTTGAAAGCTGGTGATCCATTATTTACCTTGCCACTTTAAAAGAACTTGGACATGACATGCCTAAAACTGACCATAAACCTTGATAGCATTTCATTGTCACAAATTTACCTGCTGCATTTTAAGCATAGGTTGCCATACCAGACTGAATTGTAAGGGCAGTAGGTGAAACTAATTCTGACAGTGAAGCTATTTTTGTTTCTTGCATGCAAGCTCGCATTCCAGTGCCTAGTACTTAGGCTTCGTGCTACCGGAAAGCATTTCTCTGCAGGCCTTTTTTTTCTATTTTGTGAAATTATACAGGATAGCAATCCTTGAGAAGGATGTTTAGATTTAAATGTTTTAAGTGTCCCAATATATCTGAGCAGGATTTATAAAAGGCTTAAGACTTCTCATGTAGAATAAAGAATGGTTTTGCCAAACGCTCTCTAGTTCAAGAAGCAGAACATTTGTAATACATTCATGATAACATGGCAAAACATCCTGAGCAGTAAACAACATTCCATTCTTCAGAGATGAAAGGAGGTCTTTGAAACTGAAAGCAAGTACAGTATGGCCTTAGGCTGATACACATTTGGGCATCTTTAAAATCATCTTTTTGGGCAACCTGTCTGAGAATAATTTAAACAGGCAGGATGTGCTTTCTCATTTCAAGTTGCAAATACAGACAAAATACAGACAGCTTTACTCTCAAATAATATTAAATTTCAGAACTTCTAGACTGTGCAATGGCAAGGAGTAAATCTGTGCATAATACTCCTGTGACCTTTTATTATTATTATTTTTAAAGCCTAATAATTTGGTAGGACGGGTATGATGGAAGAAGTTATTCCTGAATATGAATGATATTTAACAACATGTGTGAAATCACTGATGCTAACTGGATTAAGATTTTTAACTTAGACTTCATCTTTCTTTGGATAATGTTCTTTGTACAATGTTTGTGTCTCTTATGGCCATGTTAGCTCTGTATAGCTTCTTTTTGTGGTTGCCTCCTGCAATAATTAAAGGAAAGGAATTGTTTCAAGCAATTATTGACGCAAACTGAAGCCCTAAGGTATTTGGGCAGACGGGGAAGAAATAATCAGTTACAATATGTATTGAAAAAGTGAAACTCTGTAAGCAAATTTGTCGCATATTTGTCTTTCTTTATTCAGTACCAAAACATAGTGGATACTGGGAAAGTTCAGCAGACTGGGTTGGTTGGGTCTGCTGCCTGCTGTTGCAGTAAATGTGGAGGGCTAAAACCAGCATTTTAGGGAGCTAACTTATCCACAAACAAGTATCTGTGTTTAACTGGGATGATTCTTCAGCTCGAGGTTTTCTATTTCCCCACACTCTGGCACCTGATTTTGCTCCTCTTCTGAAAAGTCTTTTTCCCGAGATAGTTGAGCACATGATTCCTGCACATTCATCTTATTTTGGCCTCTGAAATTGGGCTTTCTTTACTTGGTCTTTCAAGGAGACCTATTATGGATCATTTTAATGTGGTAACTAGAACATGTGGTGACAGAAGCATGTGCTTTCCAGCTAGAAGCCTGCTTGCCAGCAGCCTCATCACCTCATAGTGTAACAAGTACAGAAGGAGGCTCTTGTCCAGAGGAGTGCCTGTCAACTAATTTAGACCTAAAAGCAGTATAGAAAGAGTAAACTATATCTTGCCATGGTTGCTCATGTATCTCTAAAGTTGAAATAGCAGTAGGGACAAAACCATGATGATCATGGAATGAAAAAACAAGGCTAATGCTCTAGGCCTAATGAAAAAAAAAAGAAAGAAAAGGCATCAATATAATGGGAATTCTTTTGCCTTTCTTGTTGGAAACCCTAGTTGGGGTAATTTTGCATGTTCTCTTCATTGCAACTTAACATTTGAATGGTATTGTTCAGAAAGAGTAATTTGAGAAAGCCCTAGTAAGAAAATCCCTCTATTGTGAAAATGTGTTAATTGGTGCTACTTGTAATCCAGAGGTGGCAGTATCTTCATCTCTCTCATTCTTATCCCTCTGGACATTTTTGGATACAATGAGGGGGAGAGGCCTTTGGATTTGATTTAAATGTGTCTTGGGGTTTGTGCATTTGTTACCCACCTCTCCTCCTCCCCTAGTTTGAGGGCATGTGGTAAACAGTAATGAATTAAAGGGTAGGAAGAATTGAAAACTAACTCATCTTGGGAAGGGAGGATACTTCTAAAACAAATATGAAAAAAGTAAACTTGAAACCACAGATTCATTTTCCCAGTTCTTTGTTCTGTCTCATAGCTTTTATTGGTTGGTAACATGCCCCATAATGTTTTCAATGCTGATAAATAGTTAAGGATTTTTCATATTTTTTTTATTTAGTTTTACTGCTTTTCTGTTGACAAAGCCATTTTGGAAACAGCTTTGTCTCTGTCCCACTAGTGGAAACTCAGAAATTTGAAGACTACAGTTCTAGGTCCTTAAACTTCCTTTCCTTCTATTCAGAGGTGTCTTGGGTGCAAGGTCATCTTTGGCCTTGAACTGAGAGCTGTGTTATTTGTGCAGAATCATGCAACAGGGAGGAAAAAAGTCTACAGATGTTTCTGAAAGTAGACTCAGAAGACTGGCTGTTACACTTAGGGTCATCATCTGAATGCTGTGGTTGGGCCCTTCTACTTTGTACAGGAAAGCTTAGTTGGATGCTTGTACTTCTGTGTAATTTTTTGGGGTAGACCGCTTGCTTTGCATTAATTTTCTGGCTCCATGATAACACATTAAGTACTTGAAAGTGATGCAGTCTCTCCTGCCCCAGAGTGCTGTTGGTGCTGTGTTCTCTACTTGCTTTCTTCCAGGTTGGTTCCACTGACTGACTCAGGGGTGTACATCTCGTGTCTTTTCTTTCTTTCTGCCAGATCCAGTGGCAAAGGAAATTCCTCCTTCCAGACACTGCTTGTGTCTGTTCTGTCCCCTGCCAAGACTGGCTGATCTGTTAGTAAGTGTGGGTCTTGTCTTGTCACAGATTGTCTGGCTTTGCTGTGGAAACTTAAGCTACTGCAAGTAGTTGCTACTTAAGTAAATCATGCAGCTGATATGCTGTGGTCAGTGCAGAGCCATTCAAGTACTTCCTTTCTGTCAAACTCCTAGCCCTGGCCAACATACTTAAAATAATGTGATACTTCCAGGGTTGTGCACAATCTAATACAGCAGTCCACACATAAGCTTGCATTCTCCTTCTGCAAAGAAGTTTGGCAAGCAAAAATGGGAGAAATGCCTTGTTTACCACAGTGGTCATTGTTCCATTTTTATTATTGACTGTGGGTGGAGGAAATGAGCTTGTCATCTTCTCTTGTGTCTGCCACATCTGATCATTGTTAGCAGAACTTAAACTTACCCTTCTTGCTTTACAGCTTTGGGATGCTGGTATGCATGTTGATTCAATGTATACTGTACATGGTGCTTGTTTAAGCTTTGGAAATATTCTTTAGGTTGACCAAGGAAGAACTAAGCCTTTGAGGAACAAGTCCTTTCTACAGAATGGAAGTAAACCCAACTCTTCCAAGTGACTGGGGAAGAGACAGGATTTGTTTTTTCTGGTGTGTGACAATCAAATGGCTTTTTTTTTTTTTTGCATTTGCAGAAGGGGTGTGTGTAGTTAAGGAATATATAAGTTTATGCTCTTATAAGTGGTAACTGCAGAAGCTACTGCCACTTTTTTGGCCATAAGCCCTTCTGATGAGGGAACACACTAGCATAATTCATCAGCTTCAGTAGTGGTGTTAAGGGCACGACTGCGTCTAAGTGTGAATTTAAAGGCATGAATTGGCTCTGTAGCAAATGATAGGTTTGCTGCTCCCTGCACAATGAGGCCACTGCCTAGTCTTTGGCATTGGTACATGATAGTCTGCTAAAGTATTTTCTTAGAAGCTGCATTAAATTAATTTAAAAGCAATCACTTCGAATTGGAACACTTATATATAAGTAGGTGTTCATAACCAGGCTACAAAATCTGTTTCTACACTTCAGCGGTTTCCCTCAATTTCTCTGTGTCTCTTTCTGTCTCTGTCACCCCTTCCCCCAGCCCACAGGTCTAAAGTGATACTGGAGGGTGAGATTTTTTCTACTTTGCATATGCTTAATGTATGCATACTCTTGATTTCAATTTCTGGTTCTTATTTAAGCTCTTGGACAACTGAAGTGCCTGTGACATGGTCATACCTTGGGGGAAGAAGGGAGCTAAAAGTTACTGCAATTATAAAATGTCTTCAGCATCTTAGTTATCTGTTTCAAGACCTAACTAAGCACAGCTCTGTGAGCTAGAGAGTTTCAGTTTCTGTGCTGAATTTCCTGGCTCCTGTCAGTCTAGGCCATACACTTGATCTGAATTTTTTCCCCATGTAAATAGGCAAAAATATTCTCAACTGCCATTCACACACTTCAAAAATACAGTTCATTGGCCTGTATCGTGCCTTCTCTGTGCTAGAGATGAACTTAATTCTTCATATATGTGAAAGATATCTGCAATTTAAATGACTAATTGCATTGTAGCTTTAGGCTGAACATATTGGTAATGCACAAATGTTGATGACATGTGAAGGGTCAAGAGATTTATAATTTAGTTGACAATACATTGCTTAAAATGCTGTGGCAAAGAGCCAGAAAATTTCAGCTTAATAATTGTCTATTAACTAACATGACATATTTGTATAGTATTCATTACCTCCAGGTACAGATTAAGCATCTGATGTACCCATACGAAGTGACATGCGTACATGAATCTTGGGCATAATACTGAATAAACTGACATTGCATTCACAGTAATTTGTTTCAATATGTAAAACATGTTGTTGCCTACATTTGAAAGGACTTGTAGGAATGTTGCAATGAAATCTGAAGAAAAATGTGTAGTTGAATGGAGTTTTCTATTATATAGATCTGACAGCTTCGTGAGGCTTTTTTGTAGGCTGCAGATAACATCATAAATACACATTTGTTTTCAGCTGCACAAGAAGCAGCCTAGATATAGAGATGTGAGTCAGCCATTGGCTTGAGCTACTGTAGTGGTCTATAAGGTTAAAAAATAAAATAAAATCCCTAGACCCCAACCTAAACCAACCAACTTAATTTTTAAAAAAGAATCATAAATATTGAGTCATGTAATAGTTTAGTGTTGTAAATGTGGGAGTATTTCTGTCAGACCAAGGCTTGTTAGAATAGGCAGCATCAGTAGGCTGTCTTGTCACCAAACTACTATCAACTTCTTCCACTTTGTTTTCTCCGGCCTAGATTAGGCACTTGTTTGTAGGAGCAAAAATGTCACCAATTTGACAAGGTCTGTTCCTTTCCCCCTGGCTGCTGGGGGAGACTCAGTAAGTGCTTGAAAACAATGTGTTAATGGTTTTTTAACCCTTGTTTCCTCCTATGAGACAGGAATGTGTTCTGTTCTACAGCTGGGAAACCAAGTACAGCATACACTAGGTATCACTGACCTCAGTGTGACCACAAGTGACAGACGCGGGGCTTGAACCTGGATGCTTTTGCTTCAATTCACTAGGTGCTCTTACCACCTTTCAACAATGTCTCTGCTGCACACAGCTGTCATTTTCCAGTGTTTGGAGATGTCATTCAAAAGTATCCCATGACTTTGCTTCCTTCTGCTGGTGGTATTTTAATAATGTGAAGCAGAGCTGCAGTAACAGTTCGCTCTCTTGGGATCTTGGTTCTAGGACTGTGATACATTTATGCCACACCAAAAATTGAAATGAGGACTCTTGGCTTGACTTTCAGCATTTGACTGAACACTTTTCTCCCTTAAAGTGCCTCCCTCCCAAGAGTTTAAAATTTTGAATTTTGGTTGGTGTGAAGTCATTGAATTTGGGCAGGGAGCATGTACTCCACCAAGAACAGCTCACTGAGCCTGACCAGAACTTGGTGGGGAGGAAGGTGTCTGCAAACCTCTCTGAGCTTTGTGTCAGAGCCTGTAGAATAGCTCTGAGCAGTTTTGAAATCCATGTCAGTATCCATGATCCGAACTTGCAGATGCCAGGCTCCAGATACCTTGCAGACTAGTGAAGCAAGGCAGTAATGGTGGCTCTGTATTAACTTCACTCTTGCCTTTTCAGAGTTGGTATTTAATTCTCCATCCATCCACTGGAGAGAGCTCTAGAGATCTTAAAACAGGTTTCCAGGGCAACCTCTGAACAAAACTGGCTGCTCACCAGCTTGGGACTACAGCAGGAGCTCCACAATATGTTCTGCTGCCAAGATCAGTGAGTGTAATTGATCTCTGTCAGGTGTGTGTAGAAGGCTCTAAGGGTGACACTGTGCTGCTGTGGAAAAGTTGCTGATTTGGCTCAATTCTGATGATAGTTCAAAAGCAGGACTGCTGCTGTTGTGACCTCCTGGGGCTGATTTTAAGCTAGCTGGTGGTCTCAGTACTGGGAACGGTGGTTTACAGTGGTGCAGTTACACTGCTGCAGTGCCTTACCTGGCTTACAAATAGGGTCTGTCAGCTGTGATAGCCAAGCTGACTGGTAGAATCTGCACTGGTGGTCGGCCCTCCTGGGCTGCATGTCTCTGTGTCATTTCCCTTTTGGAAGGAAGGCAGGGTGGTGAGGGTTCAGTGAAAGGCAGGAACTTTAGGGTAACAAAAAAAAAGAGAGAGAAAAAAAGAAGCTGCTAGTTAGAGCACTAATAATTAAATGTTGCAGAAGGGGGATGCAGGCTGGTTGCAGTACCCTTTGCTAGAATTGATTCTACAGGGATGCATTTTCCATTTGCTTATCTTTGTACCTGTCTGTGACCTGGTTGAAAAGCAGCACTTTTCACTTCCCCTCAAAACAGACAAAGCTGCCTTGTGGTATGCTGAAGACTAGCAGTGAAGAATCCCCCAAAACAGCAAGACACAAGCGGTTGCTGCCCGAATGGGAGGAACATAATAGAGATGTCTGGGAGCAAGGAGTGGGCTGGTGTTTTTCAGGTCTCAAAAGCTTTGTGCTTTTGAGGAAAGGGGTATGTGAGATCAAAAGGAGAGGATTATTGACTGTTGCCTAGGGCCACACGAGGTTGACCTCCTGCCCAATAGGAATTTGCTCAAGTGGAGCAGCAGAGGACCCTCCCCTAAAGTGTCCTTGTGTCAAGTTGAGAGCTCAGAGTTGGGCATTTCTTAAGTAAAGTCTTGGACATTACCAGAGGTGCCTGTGATGGTTCTTTGGGATGTGCAGGTCTTGGACCACTACTTGGTCCAAATTCTAAAACAAAACCATGAAAAACCAGTGTTTCAATACAACTGTGGAAGACAGTAGCTAAAAGGAGAGTGCTCAGCACTGTATAAATCTACTTAAAAGTGGGTTCCCCAACATGGTCCCTATTTGGACTGGAATGCCTAGGGTGTCTGTTGGCTTCTTTAATTTTAAACTATCGTGTACTTTGAGAGAAGGACCCTTTCTTTTCACTTGTGGTAGCAGCTGTTGGTTGTCAAAGAGCTCCTGGCCCCTGAAATGCTGTACTCAGTAGCTTTGATAAGGCAGAGTGATGCTGTGGGAAACTTAGAACTGTGAACTGGCTGTCTTAGCAAACAAGGGCCCAGGATAAGCTTTGGCTTTGGATGTGGTATTACAGCATAATATCGCTTTGTGTCTCTGCACTGGGCATGATGGGTAAGAATTTAAGAATAAACAAATCCATAACTCTGTCTCAAACGCAGGCAGCTTGGCGCTTCTGCCCTGTTGTAGCATCTTGCAGCTACACCAGCTTCCAAGGCGGGCTGGGGGATTTGTGCCGTCTGTCTCCTTTTTGTAAGAGTGAACAGGATTGAGGTGGCTTTGTTTGGTGTCTTTTTAAAGGTAAGACTTCTAGTCTAATGACTTATTTAGAGAGAAAATACTTTCACCTCAGTAAAGTTCTTTGAATTATAAAGGACATTGCTGTTGGGTTACTGAAAACCCTTGGGGTTTGTTTCATTTATAACATTGCCTCTGGCCTTCTGCTGCATCCTGTTGGACTGACCTCCTTTTCAACCCGTGCTGGCAGCTGCATTGCAGAGCTATCTTTTCCCTGGATCCTTCGGGGTTGTCATATGACAAACTTGAACTGTGACCCTTTTGTGTCTTACCAGGACAGCAGTGCCCTCTGTGCAATGTGACCAGCAGTCTTCCCCACGCACGCATTTGTTCCAAGCCATTTAACAAACTGAAAGTTTCAAATGATGGCATTTCATAGTGTTTAATAGTATTGACTGTAAAGCAAATGAAATGGTGCTGAATACCGTGCGTGCTGCTTGTAAAAAATACAGCTTCCATTTCTGCAGTGTGCCCTGGGTTTTCTGTGGCTACCGTGTGCTCTCTGGTGAATCTCTTTATATTTTTAATAAATTTCAGTGCTTCCACCCTAACAGTAGCATTCACTGCTATCGGTATAGCAGTGAATGCTATACATACACATAGCACCAGTATTAATTTCTAATAAATGGAGGGGTTTAAACAGATTTCTCTAAGCAAAGTGGGCAAAGTCATTTTGCTGAAGTCTTGCAGAGAGCGTTAGGGTAAGAATTTATATAGTTAACACTGCATCCAAGCAACACCATCTCCAAGTGGTGTTGATGCTGGCAGGCATTGCCTTGCTGAAGTTACAGAGACTGAGCACTCGTATTTGTACAAATTACATTCATTACCAAGAACCCTCCAGTAGTGATAAGAGACTGGCTGTGCAGCACAGATTGGCTCCAAGATAAGTAGCCAGTCTATTGTGCAGCTCATGGTAATCTTCCTCTTCCCCACCCCTAATAATAAATCTTGGGGCATTTTGGAAAGCATGGGGGTTGCTCGTTCCAGTAGCTTGAATGTAAAACTACTGAACATCATCATCTCCTACCAATTGTATTTTCATAATCAAGCAAGGCAGCTGACTGAGATGGATAGGCTCAGACACAGTGTTCTGACTATCTGGATGCTTTCACTGAGTATTTGTTGCTCCCTTAAAGGACAGAGCACGGATGATGGCCAGGATGAGAGTTTCTCCTGGCCATGTTCCAAAGCTAGGGCCCACTCACAGTGGTGGTTTTCTTCATGAAGAGATGGAAACCTCTGGAGCAAGCGGTAGGTAGTAAGAGCTGGGCACAACCTGGGGCTCTGCATAGGTACTGTGCTAGTACCTTCTTCAATAGATGGTTTGTCCTTTCTCAGTGCAAGTCTGTCTAGCAGACTTCAGTGAAATGGCAGTTATTTATCTTACCATATTAATATAATTTTAAAGGAAGAAAGAACTTTGTGGTTGCTTTGACTGAAACAAACCATCAGCTGTCAAGTGCTTGCTTTGTCTTTTTCAGTATCTAATGTGCAAGGATTTTTGGATTGCTGCTTTTCAACATGGAAAGCTGAACATCAGTGGGCTAGTTTTATACAAGTAGGCAGTATAATCCAACCAGTTCAGCTAAAACTTGTATTTACATGACATTCTAATATTTCTGATGGGTTTTTTTTCTTCTTCTCTCCCCCATTTAGGGTTTGAATGGCAATGGAATTGCTCCTGGATCATCAGGTTTTAGCCTTACGAAGCAGATGCTCTGTCCAAGAGTAACCCGTGTCTGTCTCAGGGACTTGATATTCTGCATGGAACAAGAGAGAGAGATGAAGCATTCTCTACACTTGTACCGTGCTCTTCTGAAGTGATTTGAATCTTGCATTTCACCTTGCTGTCTACTGCCAAAGAAAACACTGAAGCATTGTTGCACTGTCTTGAAATTCCAGTTTCTGGAAAATGATCCGTTGTAAGGATAACTCTTGTTTACAGATAAACATTTTTATTAAACACCTAACTTAGCACCTGTAAGGTTTTTAATATTTAGCTTCAATCAGTCTGTAAACCAGTGAAAACACTGAGCTGCACACATAAGCACCTACCTGCTTGCATTTAACTGTCTTACAAGCTCTGAGGGCTTGATAAGTGTCCCTAGTTTATGTATGTCACTTGCTTCAGTACTCCAGAGTCTGCAACATCTGTTTTATGTGTAGTGCCACCTTCCAATTAAACCTTCTTTTGGGAAACAAATATCGCTATAATGGCACAGCATAGCATGACAACTGTACTGAATCATCAACCAGCAGTCAGCAAACACGCTAATGGATTGCCTGTCTGACTCAACATCTTAGATTTTCTGGTTTAGAATTACTACTGGATGCTCATTTGTGCAGATCAAAGTAGCAAGCAAAACGAATGAGGGGTCCTTTCTACCCCACACTTTGCCTCAATTGCCCTCAGCCTTTCCTCTGAGAAGGGGACTGGGGGAAGGAGGACAAATCCATCGTTCTTGTGGTTGAAGTACATCGCACAGTGTAGTTAGGGCATACTTGGATGTTCATGAAAAATTTGGAGTTACTAAAAATACAAGGGGTGGAAGATCCTAAAAAGGGATGTTAAACAGAAGAAACAGTTTTTCTTTCTGTGGATACAAAAAGTAGCATTAAACTTGAGCATAGATGTGGAAAGATATTAATAGAAACAACCTGACTACAAAAAAGGGAAAAGCTGAGATGCATTGAAACTCTGGAGCTGAAGACTCTCCTTGAGAGGAGCAGTGTTTGCAAAGCACAGGATTCACTGCTTTAGAATATTGATTTAATACTTTAATGTGGTGTAACAGGGAAACTTCTCAGATAGAAAGTATTTGGACAGTTGCTTTGTTACCATTCAGTGAGGAGGAGGACTCTGGATTATAAAGACTGTTAGAACAGATTCAGAGATTGTCTACTTGACTGCTTTGTGGTGGAAGGAAAACCCTCTGGGTCACCCTTCTCCCCAGCCTCCAAAAATGTTGCCTTCCATGACACAGCGCTGTATAGCGTGGCTGTTTCCCAGGACTGGTGGGAAAGGCACTGACTGCGTTCACGGAATCACAGAATATCCTGAGTTGGAAGGGACCCCCCAAGGATCATCAAGTCCAACTGTTAAGTGACCGGCCTGCACAGGGATCAAACACAGAACATTATTAGCACCTTGCTCTAACCAACTATTGAATGGCTTCCTGCTGAAATTTTTTTCTTTGAAAGAACAAGCTTCCCATGGTTACTTGGCATGCTGCTTCAAAACTTGAAGCAACTCTTCACACACCCTCCACTGTCAGAACCACTGCAGATGGTTACCAAATTTACTAAGCTGTGAATTGGTTATGTTGTTTTTTGTTGGAACAGTAGTAAACACATCTGGTAAAGGAATGCTGTAAATTATTTATATATGTATATATAGCATATATATATATATATATATAAGAAAAGCAGTACTTTGACTAAACTATAGTTTGCAAGATATTGATGGCATCGGGCAAAATTGTTTTGTATAATTAAATGCTTAGCTTTACTTTTTATGTAAAGTGCAGCATTTTCCATATTTGTGTACTGTATCTTATTGATCAGATGTTAAAAATTATTTTAAATACTGCATTAAAGCAATTATTTTATTAGAAATAATAAATCGGTAACTTCATTTCCTTCCGTGAGAAGTTCAGCCTCTGAAGCTGCCAGCACCATGACTAATGGTGTGACTCCGAGAGCGAGCCCCAGCTGTCTGCCCATCGCAGGAGCTGGCACGGTTTCCTCACGTGCCATGTTAACTAACAACATCTCTGTTTGAAGCAGTTTTAAACAGAAGTAGGTGACAGAGCAAAGGATTGCTTGAAAGGGGAAAGGTGGGCAGGGAGAAAAAGCAACCTCTCGTGTCTGATTTCCTCCTCTCAGTCAGCACAGAGACTGGGTTGTGGGATTTTTGTTAACAGCTGGGCAGAGGTGAGAGCTTTGCACATGTTCTGGGAAGCGAAAGCATGAACTGTGTCAGACTTCAGCAATGTGCTGTGGAAGCACTGTCCTAAATTATTTTTAAAGCAACTCACAATTAATTAAGTGCAGGCTGGAGAATCACAAAGAGCATCTGCATCTTGGCCTGCCTCTTTCACTTTCAACCAATGTGATAATAAAGTGAAATAAGTTGGAGAAAATAATTGATAGATAGATATATCTAAAGGATGATGGATGATTCATTTTTATGGCCTGCCTATGATGCAGATCACATGGTTTTATTGCTGCCAGAGCAAGTTGTCTCTCACTGGTAGATTCTCCCTGTGTGCTGCCTCTTTCCCTGTGTGTCATGTCCACACCCACCCCACTCCCAAAAGATCCTTCAAATTCAAAAATTTTACACTGTAAGGAGTAGCAGATGTTTCAAAAAGGTTTTTCCAGCAGGTCTTTAGGCCTAATTTCAGACAGGGACAGCTTTGTCCTTGGACAGCTTTGGTGCAGAACCTGAAAATACGCGTCTCCCTGCCAAGGGTTCATCCTGCCTCCCATTTGAGCTCAGCTTTGCTTCTGAGAAAAGTGTCCTCTAAAGTGGCATTTAGGACATACCTGGGCTTTACTCAGCCACATCAGGAGTCAAAGGAGGGATCACCAGGGGTTCATTTCCATGCTTTTCCCCACTCTTCCTGCCCTCTATGGGAATACTAAAATCTCAGTCATAAGGTGATGAGGACAAAACCTGCTATCATGCTCCCTTGCCTTTTAGTTCTCAGTATGCTCATGTTCAAGCTTGGGAACCTAGGGGAACCGTCTGTGCCACCAGTACTGGGAGGGCTCCAAAGCTTGCTTCAGGCAATTCCTGCTTTCCAGCTGGCCTGCTACCCTAGTGGCTGTTTCTGATGCACTGAGCTGGCTGGGCAACTATCCCTGCCACTGAGGTGCTCAACCTTTAGAGAAAAGGGTATATACAGTTGGGGGGGGGGGGGGAGGGTGGAAGCTGTTGTTGCTTGTTCTTTACTACTATCTCAGCAGCATTCTATGCCAAATTTTGTGTGTTACTTGGTGACAAAAGGGGGCCTTGTACTGTTTCTCCTCCAACTACTGCTTTTTCCTTTTATTGCCATTTTCAAGTCTTAGCACTGAATCCAGCCCTTTGCACTGTCTTTGACTCCAGCTTTTCCCTTCTCCCCCTGGGAAAGCCTAGCTGGAGTGCACTAACACACCCTGCAGCTTTGTTCAAGGTTTAATGAGGAAGGTAGCAGGGGACCGTGAGACATTGCTGGATGATTCCTCAAAGCCATTGCACTCTCTTGGACACTTTGACACGAGTAGCTTAAGGCTACTGTTTGCATCAAGTTGTTCTAGGCCCCCTCTCTTTGTAGGCACCTGTGTCCTGCCATGTGAGTGCACTGTGCTGAGCAAAAGTGCTGTCAGCTGTTCTCCAGGTTCATCTCTCTGCTCTGTTCTTTGCTTTCCTCTTCATTTGTAATCACCGGGGTGAAGAGAGAAAGACTAAAGCAAGTGAGGATGTCCTGAAGGGGCAGACAGTCCAAGTGATTGGACTTGGAGAAACAGGCTTGTTCCCAGCAGCTTTTCAAATGAGGGCTGCTGGGTTTCTGAGGCCAAGCGCTGCACACTCTTCCCTCTGCACGTAGCACATGATGTCTACGCATGCTCTGAAAGCTGGATGCAGCCATTGTTATCCCAAGTCCCACGGCTGTAGCTCTGGAAATAACTACAGTCTGTAGTGAAGGCTTTACTCCTTTGAGGGGTACAAAGTTGAGTACCAAGACTGAAGAGCACAGCACACCAGATCAGTCTGTTTTGCCACCTTAGGTTCTGGGCCCATTACCACGTCTCAGTGGCTTGTCCCACCCTCACTGGATACAAAGGCTGCTTGTCTGCAGGCCACAATGCCAGTGTTTCACTTGGTGCAGGCCTTCTGTAACCTAGACAAGCACCTCCTCTGGCTTTGTAACACTGAAGGAATAAGCAATAAACATCATCTTTTCCTTTCAGATATATTAGTCCTTGTTCCTATGGCCTCTTCTTTCCTCTTCTATTACAGGCATGAGCTGGTCACTCATTGCCTGCTCTCTGTAGCTATTCTGGCTAGAAGTTAGCTGATAACTTTGCTACCCAGTCTCTCCTCATGATCCCCTGCTTCATAGTTTCCCTCCAGGGAGCCTAGTTTTGAAAGGGTTTTTGCTGTGAAGGAGGGAGGGAAAGGAGGGTTTTCATCCTGGACTTGAATGGTTATTCTGGAGTGGAAGGAGATGGTGGCACAGGTCAGCCCACAGGCTACTTTCTGTGCCAGGAAGATCCTTGCAGGAAGTTGGTGTTTCATGGTGGCCAAGACTTTTACCATTAAGTCCTACTTCAGTCAAAGGTTTTCTACAAGATCCTTATAGCAGTAGGTACCTCCCATCTTCCAAGGGATGTCTCCCTGGCAGAGCTATCCAAAGTTCCTGCTGGACACCCTATCAGAGATGGTCATCCATTCCCTTCCCCAACCCCATCTCACAGTCCCACAGCCCTTCCGTGTGTCTCATTGTCAGCCTGTGTCTGTCTCAGAAGTGGCAAAGGGCACAGAGCCTGTTTTGTGTGATTCAGGTGGACGCTGAGTGGTGTCAGGACCCACGCTGCGGCCCCAGAGGGTGACCAGTATGTGTTTCACCACAGTTCTGCCCATTTGCAGTGTCACTGAAAGACTACCTCCCCTGGGGCTGTGCCCTGGTGGGAGGGAGCAAAGGTGGGGGTCTTCTGCATAGGTACTGCTCAGGCAGAAAGTCCCATCTCAGCAGCTTGGCATGCCACGCTCCCGCTCCACAGGCTTTGCTTGATAACTGCTCTGCACTTATCAGTAAGCAGTTACTGTCTCTACCAGATCACAGGGAATAGTATTTTTAAATCTATTTGAAATGAAAAATTATCTGACAGATCATCTGTATCTGTTTTTGAGAGCTAATTCATAATTACGTGTAGTTCCCCAAGCTTCTTGAGATATTTGCTCTTCCACTTTGAAGTGTTTAGTGTGACGGGGTTTATTATTTACAGTTATTTTAAGGTGTTCCTTATTTCTGTTCTTAGAAGCTGGAAGGGAGGATGGAAGTATTTTTTTCAAGTAATTATGTATGAATATACATGTACTCTGTGTGTATAAGGATGGCTGAGGAACTTTTAAAAAGAAATACTCTACCTTATGTAAAGACTGAGTTATAACAGCTCCCAGGTGTGAAACTCCAGCAACAAGGAGAGAGGGAGGAAGGAGATAAATTATCTTCTTTCTTTAAGAGGTTTCAAGTTTTAATGTGTGAAAATCCTTTGATACCTTTGTGCAAAATTGGGCAGAGAATAAAGACTCCCTTGAAGAGCTGATCAGCAGGAAGTCTCAAGAAGGGTAGGAAAAGGAGAATGCATACAGAGGATCGAAAACAGAGGTTGCTCCTCTCTTCAGGAGCTTCAGTGATACATTTACATGCATCCTGGCAGACGCTTTATTTTAGAGAAAAGACAGAAAAGGACCTTTCTAGAAACAAAGTAGGTATGTGTAGGCAGGCTGTGTATTTAATGAAGCAGACTTACTGAGGAAGAAATCCTTATATTGTTGCTTCCTGCTCAATGCAATTTTCATTTTTAACTTCATGTCTCCTAAAATTTGGAAAATCCCTCTGTTATCACCTCATCTCTCTTTGAAGGAGTGGCAAGGACTATCACCAGAACAGAACTGAGCCAGTGTGGGATGCGGGATGGGGGCCACGTGCTGTCCATGGGAGTTGGTGGCCTGATGCTGAAAGAAGAGGCTGGAATAAGCAGAAGATGTGTAGCTACATTAGACATACCAGGAGATGTGTAGATCCTGTGTGGGCTACTCAACATCTCGTAGATGAAACAGCTTTCCTCTACTGATGTGAATAAACCAGGGTTGGAGGCTTACAGCCTGTGTGAGCACCTGCCTTGCATCAAGCTGAGGTGGTAATCAGGCTTGTGCTACCTCTTGTCAGGGCCAGGCCTGTAATTTTCTGCACCCTGCCTTTCACCAGCCCATTCCTTAGCCCTTTGCAGACCGGCTGGCGGGTGGTGCGAACTCAAAGAGGCCTCATCTCACACAGCTCTCAGTCTTTGCTTCTAATTTGAAAGCTTTAGCCTTCTTTATTACAGGGGAAAAAAAATTGAAAGTGACCCAAACTTCAGGTACAGAGGGCAAATATTAAAAGTAAGCTTGTTTTTGCCTTTGAAATTCCACTCTTCTTAGAAAATGTTGGTGAGTGATGCCCCAGAGCTGGGGAGGATGGCTCCAGAAAAAGATCCCCTCAAGTGTGCAATCAGCCCTTCACAGCAGTCTGCTGGGGATGCTGAAACAGAAATCAGCGTTTCGAGTTTTTTTTCCCATGCGGTAAAGAAGAACCTGTGGGAAGCTTCTGCCTATGTCCTTACACAAAACCAGGATATCCAGTAATTAGTGAGAGATACCTTCAGGGCAAGCTCAGATTTTGCAACACTTCCCAAGGCAGGGAAAATGCCCTGGGCTAGGGCAGTCTTGGGAAGAGAGTGAGTCAGGAGCCTTATTTTTCTTTCTTTCTTTTTTTTTTTTTTTTTTTTCCTCTGTAGTCCTGATCAAGTAAAAACTTTCTGGGGATGAAAACTTTGCAGGGACCTGACTCTTCCAGACCTCCCTGTACCTGGGTGAGGCTCCTCCACCTCCTGAGCTAGACGTCTGCCTTTTCAGGCTTTTTCTCCTTAACAGGCTCAGCTTTCGGCAGTCCCGAGCCTCGTCTGGGAGCGGGGAAGCCGAGCTGACCCCAGCTGCAGCATCCCCCAGGGAGGAAAGCCGGGGAGGTGCCACCAGCGCTCGCAGAGTGGAAGGGGGTAGGGTGCTGCCTCTTTTGGTGGTTTCTTTCCCCTCCCCCAGAAACACACGGATGATTTAAAGAAGGATGATTAAAGAAGAGATTTTAAATTCCTGTTTCGCTGCCTTGGGCGGCAGGTGACACATGGCAGAAGTCGCAGCAGCACGGGGTCGGGGCAGGGTGGGTGGCACAGGGCCGGTGGGTGGCGGGAGCTGGCGCTGACCCGCCCGCAGCTCCCGCGCGGGGACCCAGCCCCGGGAAGGGCGGAGAGGCTGCGCTGGCGGAGGCAGCCCTGAGAAAGCTCCCGCTTGGCTCTGGGCCCAGAGGCGCCAGCACCGCCCTGCTGCCCCCGGGCCGCCGGGCCTGCCCAGCCCGGCCCGGCCCAGCCCCTGGGGCAGGCCCTGCCCGCGGGGAGGGCCCTTCCCCTCGGTGCGCCGGCCTGGGGGCCCCCGGCGCTCGGCCAGAGGGCGGCTGGGAGGCCTGGCCGTGGGGGCTTTGAGCCCTCACTGAACCAACTGGCTGATTCCCTGGGTGCTCCCTGATCTGACATGGCACCAGCCTCCTCAGGCTCGTCCCTCATTGACGAGGGCTCCTTGAGAAGCCGCTCTGCATCGCGGGCAGTGAGCCATACCTAAGGGGCTCGAGTTCCTTACATCGGGATGTGGCACAAACGCTCCCTGGCTCTTTGAACAAACGTCTGACCGAGATGCAGTGGCCAGCTCCTCTTTCCGACTCTTGTCCCCTCCACCTGTTTTCTGTGGTGTTGAATCTGCTTCCCACCTCTTCTTTACCCCCACAGCTGCCTTAGTTTTGCATCTTGCCCCCCTGCTAGTGCCTTGCACCAACCTGCTGTAGCACTGCCTGCCTTCCCTTGCTTGGTCTCCCTGGCCACTGCCCTTTCTCAGTGTTTTAAGCCCTGGGAATGATGTTTTGAAGGTATAAGAAGGTGTACCCCCACTAATAAACAGTGCTGGGATAGTGGTGACAGCAGATGAGGAAAAGGCTGAAGTACTCAACAACTTTTTGGCCTCTGACTTCAATGGCAACCTTTCTTCCACATCTCTCAAGAGGATGGACAGCAGAATGCGGAGCAAAGTGTTTCCCACTGTGTAAGCATGACCACCTGAAGAACCTCAATGTACATAAGTCTATGGGACCCAATGAGATGCATCCCAGGGTCCTGAAGGAATTGGCTGATGTAGTTGTCAAGCCACTCTCCATGATATTTGAAAAGTCATGGCACTCAGCTGAAGTCCCAGGCGACTGGAAAAAGGGAAACATTGTACTCATCTTTAGAAAGGGTAGAATGGAGGACCCAGGGAACTACCAACCTGTGAGCCTCAGCTCCGTGCCTGGGAAGATCATGGAACAGAAGCTGTGCTAAGGCACATGAAGGACAGGGGGGTTGATTCGGGACAGCCAGCAGCAGGCCCCCAGCGGCAAGTCCTGCCTGACCAACCCAGTGGCCTTCTGTGATGGAGTGACTACATCAGTGGACAAGGGAAGGGCTACGTATCGTCTTAACTGGATTTGTGTAAAGCCTTTGACATGGTATCCTACAACATTCTTCTCTCTAAATTAGAGAGAGATGGATTTGATGGATGGACTGTTAAATTGATAAGAAATTGGTTGGATGGTCATATCCAGAGGATAGTGGTCAATGGCTCAGAGCCCTGAAGGACATCAGTGACAAGTGGTGTCCCTCAGTGGTCCGTATTGGGACCAGTGTTATTTAATATCTTCTTTAATGACATAGACGGATCGAGTGCACCTTCAGCAAGTTTGCAGGTGACACCAAGCTGAGTGGTGCAGTTGGCACACCTGAAGGATGGGATGCCATCCAGAGGGACCTGGACAAGCTCAAGAAGTGGGCACAGGGGAATCTCATGAGGTTTAACAAGACCAAATGCAAGTGCTGCACTTGGGTTGGGGCAACCCCAGACATAAGTACAGACTGGGAGAAGAAGTCAGTGAAAGCAGCCCTGCCGAGAAGGACTTGGCACTGCTGGTGGATGAGAGGTTGGACATGAGCAGGCAACATGTACTTGCAGCCTGGAAAAGCAACTGTGTCCTGGACTGCATCAAAAGCAGCATGGTCAGAAGATTAAGGAAGGTGATTCAGCCCCTCTACTCCATTATGATCATTCTATGAATTCTGGACCGGGAGGGAACCGTCTGCTGCATCCAGGCGCCCTGCAGCCTGGCTTTAACTTCTGTGCTCAGGCGAAACCCAAGTGAAGTGCTCATAGACCAGCAACACCCAGACCAGGTGCTTCCACCTTCATCTTTCACAGCTCTTGGGCACCTCTGCTCTGCCCAAAGGCCTGCCTCCCTCTTCAGCTTCCGTGGCTGCTCTGATTCTCCTCCCCACCCCTCAAATAATTTGTTTCCCTTGGATGACTACCATTGCTTCTCAGCCTCCTTCAGGCTCACTGCTTTGATTGCCTTCCATAGGAGACATCTCCTGCACAAGCAACTCCTCAGCTGCCCCTTGTCTGAGCTGACAGCTTACAAAGCTTTAGCACAAACCTGTTGTCCAGGCAGGCATTGTGAGCTCTTGTGGGTCCCTGTGGGCATTTCAAGACATTAAATCAGTTTGAACAGGGCTAAAATAGGGCTCAGTTACTTTCTCTCCCATTGTCTTTGTTAAAGAGTAGGCAATGTCAGTCTTGTGGTACTTGCAATCTCGACAGCTTCCAAACCTTGAGTGTAACTTCTCAAGAGCCTTGAGGAGTGCTGGCTATAAAGGTCTCTGCTGTCATTTCTGCCTCCCCAAGGTGTCAGAGAAGCAGGTTCCCTTTTCTCCAGGGAAGGACAGCTGGGGTGGAGTAGTTTTCCTTCCCTAGATTCCTGTATGTGCCTCCTGCAGAAAGAAGGCAGGCTGTCCTAGGCAGCTGCAGTGCTTCTAGGCTATTAAGCTGTTTCAGATGTCTTGTTCAAGTTGGGCTTTGCTGTGATGCCAATAAAAACTTGCTGGTGTTAGGCTTCTGCAGCATCACGGAAAATGCCATGAGAAGGAAACCCTCACTTCTCAGCAGCCGAAACTCTGCATTAGGGATTTCCCTCCATCTAGTTTTTGGTAGTTCCCTTTCCCAATGTGCCATCCTCTGTGGATGTCCATGGCCCATTGCTTGAGGCAATGTAGACCAAGGACAGCACTATATTATACCTTCCTGAGATTTACCACAACAAAGCCTTTTCCTGAAATTAGCTGTGAATCCTAAACCGACTGAAAGGTCACCTCTTGTAACACCTCCGAGCGTGTTGGGGCCACTTTGGGGGTCGCACTTCGCAAACCTTCTCTCTCACCCTTTTGCTTTCTGATTCTGCTCTGTCTTCAAATGGGCAGGGAGCTCTCAGAGAAAATGGAAAACAGTCTCCACTCCCATGAGTTCATGGTTTTGCCTTCCATTGTGCCAGCAGCAGGCTGTCTGAGGGAATATAAATGGAGCTTAGCACAGGGTTTGGATAATTAATACTGTTTCTTTGAGCTGAGGTATTACTTACACCCCTGGTTGATATCTACAGTGATAAAGATACAGTCCTTTCTATGACTGCACAAAAGAAATATATGGGAAAAAATGGGATTTTTGCTGGTCCAAATTAATGTGGGTCCAAAACTCCCCCATTAAATCTCCCAGAAAAAAGCCATCCTATTTTCATGACCCCAGGAAAAGCCCTTAGATGCTCTCCTAGGGGCTTATGTACCTACGTGTACCCAGACCTCCCTCCCTACCCAGAGCAGCTGGGGTGGGGCAGGAGCTCACCTTTCCCACAAAAACATGTGGGGACAGACAGGTCACGTCCACCAGGATGGTACAGGGCTTGTCTGCCACCCCCAGCATGGCTGCAGTGGGGGACAGCATTTTCCTGCAGCTCCTTGAGGAGAAAAACCCCTGCCCAGTATATCCTGCCCCAAGGCAAAGCAAAAGCCGTGAGGAGTCGCTCCAAGCTGCTGTGGTTGGTTTAGACTATAAAATTGTGGGGGATTTTTTTTTGTGTTATTTAGTGAGCAACTCACTGTGAATTTAATAGATGAGTTTTGCTATCAGTAACAACCCCCCTAACCCCCAAGCAGTTTATTTCATGTGTACCAGAGTAAAAAAGGGAAAAGTAAGAACACCTCTGGGGAAAATAAGGGGTTGGGAAATGGCTGTAAGTGTAAGCACAGGATTGCCAAACCCACACGTTCAAAAAGCATGAATCAGATCTCCAGGAATCACAAGACTGGTGGTCTGAATTCCAGCTATGAAATCTGGGCAGTTTCTGAAGGGTATTTCCCTCCATGTTTTCAATGCTCTAGGGGAAGCTGTATGCCCTCCCTTGGGGATAGAGCGTTGGTGGGCTGGAGTTGAGGCTTAGACATGCTTATAAATCCATCCTCCCTGTGCTGGAGCCTGAGCTGGTCATCATGCCCTCCAAATCCCCTAAGCCTGCCTCGTTGCAGTGCTCTCCCCCACTGTGGGGCATCGCTGCTGCTCCCTCACATCCCTGATGAGCTGCCCGGAAGGGCGGCTGAGGCCCAGTGCCCATCTTGCCACAGTGGGGAACAACAGCTGCTTGCACCAGGGTTGTTCTGCTCCCTGTGGATAGGTGGTGAGGAAGAGGTGTCTCTATTTAGTCCTCAGACTTTGATGAGAGAGACGCAGCTTTGAATAGTCCAAAGATGTACCTAGCCAGGGCCATAAAACCAGCTCAGCACTGCCCAAGGTAGGGAGAGTTGCCCGCAACACCTGTTCTGGAGGGACGTGAATTTTTTTCCGTACTGTGCAGGAGCTTGCTTTAACACAGAGCTGAAACTTTTTTATCTGGGGGTACAAATTAATGCCTCCTCCCCCAAAGCTACCCAAAACCCCCAAAAACCTGAGAAGAAGAGTGCTGTGGTGAACTTTCTCTGTACTAGACTAAGTGGCCCAATTGTTGGTGCCTGAGCCCCCAGGCAGGGAGCAGGCTTCACCCACAGCTCCAAATATGGGTGTGCTGGCAGGAGAGGGAAGCTTCCTCTGTCTCCTGCCTCACTTGAGGGCCTCTAGATCTATAACTGATCTAAACTGCAGTTGCCCAACTCAGCCTTGCAGAGTCAGCTTTGCTGCAAGTCCTTTCTTGTCTCCCTCTGGAGTCCCTCAGCTACTGCCAGCGCCACAATGCTGGTCCTTGCAATCTCTTTGGTCATGCTGCAACTGCTCAGCTGCAGCTGTCCCCACCAAAGGAGCAGCATGACCTCCATGGGAGAGGACTCCCTAGATGACTGGCCACACAGCACCGTGAGATGGTCTACCCAAGCCCAGCATGGTAGTGTTGCTTCCCTGTGCTGGACCAACATCTCTTCTGTTTCTGCAGAAGCCTCTCTCATCCTTTTGTGTTGCCTCCTTGTTGTTCTTACATCTCAACTCGTACCAGTCAGGACTCATTGGTGTGAAATGTGGGGAAATCCCAGGCTTCATGGCTCTTCCTGAGCTCCTGTCGGGTAGGCAAATTACCTGTCGCAGGGAGAGGATTCGGGAGTTAGAGGGAATTGCATGCAAATGGGAAGAGCAACTAAAGAGCCCCAGTTCTCCCAGATCTGCTGAGGCTGAAGACTGCAGTTGGCAGTGCACCTGCTTTGGTGATGGGTGGAGCTGTGGCTGTGCAGTGGGTAAACCTCACAGCCTTTCCCCTTCAAAGCCAAGCATCATATTTTGCTCCAAAGCACTCGTGCCACCCACCTGTGGAAGAGGAGTACAGGTGACTTCCAGCTGGATGGACAGCAACCAGCAGGCAGCGAAACCACTCACATCTAACAGGAGCTGCAGCTCTTGCAATGGTAGCTGATGAGCAGAAGCTGGTTGGTTTCCAGGGCAGGAATGACTCATAGCCCATCTGTGAGTTGTCATGCCCAGCTCTGGGCTCCCCAGGGCCTGGTGCAGCAACATCTGCTTCCTGAGTTCAGTGAAAGGGAAAAGGTGCCATGCTCCCTGTTGACAAGTGTGGATTAATCCATGCTTGCCCTGGGTTGGAGGTAATACCAATAGCACCAAGCACTCCCTCCTGCTGCATACCAAGTGTGGGAGTGCCCTGGCCTGAAGGACCAGACGTATTAGCCGGACCCGTAAGTGAAGCGTCTGCATCAAAGAAGAGGCAAGAGTAACGTGTACCTGGACAGCTCATGGCAGTGACCCTTCGTAACTGTGCCTGCTTGCCTCATTAGATGCCCTTTATCTGGTAGATGGACTCATTTGCCAGTATAAATACACACTTGCCAGCAGGGGTCAAACACAGTGTAATAAAGCACTGGAGAAGCTGGAAGAGCAAAATGTGTCCAACACACACGGCAGTGCCAGGAGAAGAGCACTGCTGGAACCCAGGAGGACAGATCCAGCTGTATCACAGCATAGTTCTTGCTTTGATTCCTCTTCTCCCAGTCTCTCTATAACCACGGCGGACTGAAGGGGAGAGAAAAGAACAGAAGTCCCTCTCAATGCTCACTGTAATCACATAGAGTACATCAGCCCGCACTGTTGGTTGGAGCAAGGTGATGGGACCTTTGGCTGCTCCCAGGCCAACTCTCTGTGCGGTGGTGTCTCCAGAGGACGAAAGTTCACTCTCTCCTCACTCTCAATGTACAGCTGGCCCTCACAACCCTCTCGTGTTTGCAACAACAGAGCAACCTATGTGGGCCATGATTCCTAGGACATCTGCCAACACAAGACTTAGGCCTCCTGCTCTCCCACAGCGCTGACTCCAGGGATAAAGCAGGTGGACATGACAAAAGATGTCTCTGCCTTCTCCCTGCCAGCAAGAGCTCTGCTACAGTTGCATCTCCATCTGAATGCTGCTCTAGGTCAACACAGTGATTACCCACTCTTCCTTGGGATCAGGAGTGCACAGTGCAGCGTGCAAGGCTTAGCATACTGAGTTCTTATCCATATTGCAAACCTGGTGTGTGATTCCTACTTGCTAGGTTTCCTGATACGTTTTTCGATGTCCAGATGCTGCCCACAACCCATCTGGAGAGCCGTTCCCCGCAACCCCCTTGCAGACTTCTCCCAGCTGTCTCTCTCTTGGGAGTCGCAAGCAGAGTGCATATTTTGAGAGTCAGAATGTCAGTCCACAAGCAGCAAGGGAGCACTTCTACCTGTTCCAAGCTCCCCATAAAGTTCTTCCGTGTATGCAGGCAGGTTGTTTCTACAAAGAAGTACCTGTCTGGTTGTAGCTACATGTGTCATCACCCTGCTGAACTCTCCTCTCTTTTGAAAGGGGAGGGATTTCCCATCTTCACTGTGAGCTTTCACTCATGAAAGAGCACTTTTGTCTGGACAAGATGGCCTCGCAAGGGATGGCTCCGTTCTGGAGTTCTGAATACTGCTGACTCTTCAAAAGACTGGATTTACTGCTCAGCCTTTCTCTCAGAGTAGCAGCCCTTATCCAGCTAAATTCAGCTGGGGGAATTCCACCTGTAAGATGTGCAAGTAAGGGCAAAGACATCCTTTGCCTTGTCCCTGTCAAGTTTCTGCTCCCCAAGGCCTTGCTTTCTCTGTTGGTAGTTCCTGCATGCAGCAGCAAGTCTGCTCTCCATGTGTTTCGCTAAAGCCGAGATGCCCACACATTTTTTCCATTGTGAACCTGGCTTCATCTCTGCCAGCTCACGCAAGCAGCTATTGTTAAGTAATTGTTTGAGTCATCCACTGAGCCCACACCCAAGCAGGCTTTTCAGATTTAGCGCATGGGAGATTCACTACTGGTGTCGTGGCTTTGGGGTACTCTACCTCCTGCCTCTGCCCAGGAGGATGGCAGCAATGGAGACACTCCAGGTGGGCTAAATGTGGCCATTTTCATGCCCGTCCTTGCCTTCCCAGCTTCCAGCCACCAGTAACAGAAACTTAATGCAATACAGAAGAGCCACAAGCTCACCCGCAAGCTGGAGCAAGGGGTTAGTCTCCTGATGCTGCTCGAGACCAGAGATCTCCCTTTCTTCCCCGTTTTTCCATATCCCCACGGTCATTACCAGAGCAAATGTCAGAGCTGCTTCCCCCACCAGTGATGATGCCTTCTCCTGACCCCTACTTGAATCGTTGAATTTTAGTTCGGCACAGTTGCTACTCCCCAGTTCTGGCAATTAGAGAATTTGAGAAGTTCATTATGGTGCCCACAGTTTTCATATGGTCATTCTGGCTGACACCACCCTTTTTACCACCTTTTTACATACACAGCCAAAATGCTCGGCACATTTTCAGAAGAGGGAAGATTAAAAACCCAAAAAAAAAAAAAAAAACCTAGGAAAAAAAACCAAAGTGAATTACTAAAGTTTATAAGGCTAATACTTTATAGGGCTAGTATGCACAGGCCTGGGGCCTTCAAGATAATATAATCTAATACTTGGAGATCCCCTGATGAAAGGCACTATATATGCAAAGTGCTTTATAAACATTAATTAGTTACTGTTGAAAATTTTGCCCAGGGCAAAAAAAAAAAAGAAAAAAATCCTACCAAAAATCCCCCTTCCCTCCCTCTCTCTAGTCCCTAACTATACAAAGTTAATGATTCTGTGTGTGGAAACTTAGAGTACATTTTAATTTCTGTTTACTTCTGGGGGGATGGAAGCACTGGAAGTACTTTCATATATGTTACGCTTCTGCAAGCATTACTAACATGGCAGCTTCTC
Organism: Edolisoma coerulescens; assembly: GCA_013397115.1. Classification (NCBI taxonomy): domain Eukaryota; kingdom Metazoa; phylum Chordata; class Aves; order Passeriformes; family Campephagidae; genus Edolisoma; species Edolisoma coerulescens. The sequence goes on along the minus strand of VWZW01006976.1, from coordinate 113,500 downwards.
CTATCGTGTGCTTTAATCTCCATGAATGAGGACACCCCAACAACTACAACATAACTTTGGACCACAGTGTTTGCAACAAAACTGCCCAAGCTCTCCTTGGTCATCCCTTCGTAGTCTGTAATCACCAACCGACCAACCAACCGACCAACCAACCAACCCACCCACTCATGTGGGAAGGTCTTTGTGACAGTAGTTTCCATTCCAGACCACCTTTTCAAACCTTGAGCAATCAACAGGTGGTTTCAGTGTCATCACCACATCATATGTCATCATGTAATGTATGCACAGGGAGCAATGGACAGAGTAATACACGTGTTGCTTATCACAAAAGGAGGAACACTTGGCAGTCCAAAGGACAAAGCAAGACCTTGCAGGATGAGGTTGTGTTTCAAAGTAGCTGGTGTAAAAGGCAACATGTTCTGCATTCAGTGATACTTCCAGCAATTATGTTCTAGGTATATTTCATCTCTCCTTCATGATCCTTCCTAGGGAAATATTCAGCTTTTAGATAACACTAGGGGCTGTTTTCCCTGGAAGCCCATATCTGCGCTGGCGTAGTAGTCCACCACAGTCCATCCCACTCCTTTCAGAGCACTGTGCTCACTTCCATGTTTTGCAAAGCTTAGAGACACTCATAGGTAACACTTTTCTCCTGAAAAAACCCTTTGCATCCCTGACAAGGCCCTTAGAGAGTCTACTTGGTTCAAGCAAGTCTGCACCATGCATGCTCCTAGTATGCCCCAAACTACCAAATCGGCTGCCTAACTTGGACGTCTCTGTACCACATCCACCAGCAAAGGACCAGCAGGCCCCTTGCCCCATGGCCAGGGTGGGTGACCACTTCCCACCACTCTTCCCCCAGGTGCAAGAGCAGCAGAGACCCCAGTGGAAGAAGATGTGCAGGCAAACCCCTTCCTTGAAAAGCTGGTGGTATCTTCTGCAGCCCTTTTTCCCCATCTGTCCTGTTGGAACCCCTAATTCATGCCTGTCAGCCTAGACACTGGGATAAAAGCACTTGATGGAGCAGGAAAAACTTTAATGATGAAGAGGCAGAATGCCCCCTGCTTGCAGGAGCAGGGTCTGGCCCAGCAGGGTTTTTCAGGGCTGGGTCAACCGGGTCCCCATGGCAGTGGCTGGATGCAGAGAGACCTTTTACTCTGCATCTGATGCCTTCCCTGCCAGCTGGGTTTTTGCACGCACCTGGTCTTTTCCCAGCACCCAAAGCAGCCAGCACTGCCTCCCTGACAATAGGCTTTTGGTGGGGGATGCTTTTCATTTCCCTCTCTTGGGTCCCGTGGATCTCAAGGGCTGTTCTTAGCATTTTGGCTCCCCACAATGCCACCCTGTGAGATGTTGCTGTGCACTGGCAGCAGGACACTCAGCCAGACATTGTCTGTCTGCCTGGGCTGTCTCTGGGAGAGGCAGCATCAAGAGATGAGACCACTGCAAAGTACCACCATTTCCCTTAGCCTCAGACTTGGTAACTGGTATGGCCAAGGTTGTAAAGAGAAGTGGAGTCAGCCCAGTTGACCACAGGCCATGGTGGTGGTGGCTGTCTTGTGCCTCCAGCACTTAGCACCCAGGCAGCTGCATGGCTTGGGGACGCATCTCCTTTCCAGCAGCTCGTGAAGAGGTGACTTACTGAGCTTCACTGCATGTTTGTGCAGCACTGTGCTTGGCAGGTGAAATGATAGGGCCAAGGCATTCTCAAGGATCTCAGCCCTAATGACAGTCCCCCTAAGTATCAATGGCAGCTATAGGTTTGCCTGTTCCAGTCGCTGCCACCTCTGGGCACAGTCAGGGTTCAGCTGAACACCCGACTCAGGTGAGTCGTCTCGGGGGAGTTTTGCCTGTACACAATAGCAAGATCAAGCTAGTGGAGAGCAATCACTTACAGACGGATCTAATGTGGATGTACCTGAATGAGCTAAGCTATACTTTCATCTTGTGCAGTTAGGGATGTTTAATTTTAATCCTGTGTCAATGGGGAAAAAAAATGGTATGAAGTCCTAATAAATAAATTATGCTGCCGAGTGCTCAGATCAGCACATCCTAGCTAGAAGCAGAACAGAAAAAGCCGCCTTCCAGCACTGCAGACTGCTTTAAAACATCCCTTCAAATAGATGTTGTTGCAAGCCAGTGATACACCAATGCTGTTGTGTTTGCTTCAGATCAGGAAGCATTTGCCATTCTGAGGGCATGCAACTCTGAGGAAGAAGAAAAATGAGAAATATTTAGTAGTTTTTGATGATCAACTTGAGAACTCTTGAAGAACCCTCATTTTTCAAAATCATTGCACGTTTGCTCTCAGACAGCCTGGCTGCTTTCAGGTGTATCATGCTGGGCACCTGCCAAGGCAACCACTGAAATTGCAAGTCTGCTTGGAAAATCTAGATGGGAGATTGCGATGGAGGAAACTGTCTGTGCTGCTGTTGCTGAAGTTACTGATTTTTACCTCCTCTGTTTTTAAATTACTTTGCGGCATTATTTGCTCTCAAAGAGACAGCTAGGAATGCAAGGAGAAACTGGAGACTGGAAGCATCATTTATATATATTGCTATAGGCAAAAGACTTGATTTTCCTGGGATTTCTTGGATGCTCAGACCCTGGTTGAGTTCCAGGGATAGCAATTAGCACAAGGAACTGTTGCGTCTTGGTCAGATACTACCAGTTTCACCAAAGCTGTCGGTCTGTGCTGCAGCAGAATATTTGCAATATGTATTAGGACAGCAGCTGTTTACCACCCACTGGTGAACTTTTATGTGTAAAACGTCCCTTTCAATTTGGGCTGAAGCAGACACTTGCTTTGATAGTTATATGAAAAAACCCTTAACTTTGCTTTGGGATATTTATAACCAAAACATGCAGAATTATTGCAACATAAAATCTACTTCACTGGATCTTGGTGATATAAAAAAGGCAAAAAAAGGAGGAAGAAAAAGAAGGTTAATATAATAAAGAAAAAAAGACAGATGAGTACACAGAACACAGTTCAGATCTACAGCACTATATTGTCCCAGCACTGCCACCAATTCAATTTAAATCCTAAGGAAAGAGCTAATGCTATTGAAGCACTGCAAATTAACAACCGCCCTGGCCTTGTACATCACCCCTTCACAACAACCAGCACATCAAACACCTTCGCGGCTCCACACAAAGAGTGGGGGAAAAGTGAAATGGTTTCTCATCCTCTGCCCTGCCAGAGGCAAGTGCCAGCTCTCACTGTTGTAAACTGTAAGGCAAGGCAATCTGCAGTGCTATGGAAAGAAAACAAATACCACAGTAGCAGGCAGGCAGAATGAGACAGAGATATTTTTAATTGATGCTAGAGGAACATAAATAGATGAAGCTGGCATTAAGCAGCACAGCCCTTTTTCTCTCTGTGCCAGGTACCCATTTACCCGGGCTCATAACCAAAGGCCAACATGACATCAGAAGCCCTGTGGTGTTTTGCCTTTGGGCAACAGCCGGTAAAACTGGTTTCATCTGGCAGATGAGTGTGTGAGCTGAGGTAATTGGTGTGTTCTTTTCTGCCTCAGATTCCTTATCTCATCCTGAATATTCCCATAACCTCCCCTTTTCCAGCCCCTTTTGTTTCTCAACAAAAAAAATATTTACATTGAAATAAACAGTGGGAGCCTCTAGATCGCATCGGGAGACACAGGTGCCGGTAACTTCATGAACAATGAGCAGCTCAGTGACAGCTGCAGGAAGGATAAGCTGGAAAGGGGGGCTTTTTCTAGTGGGACTGTTCCCAAACAGAAGGAGTTGGAACAGACACGGTTTGATAAAGGAGCCTCACTCAAAACCAGCTGCCACTCCATTTTTTTTTCACTCCTGAGATTGGTTTGGATTCTTTTTCTGAGGTGTTTTGCAACTGCAGAATAAAACCCACCTGAATGTGATCAGAGCACAATGTGGGAATCTTTCTACACGCCAAGGCTGAAAACAACCTGGGCTGCCTATTCCTAGGGCTGCATTAGCAGTGCTTTGCCAGCGCAGCCATCCCAGGCTATGCAGAGGTTGGGCAGACTTCCTGCGGGCATCCCTCACATCTCTCCCTGCTTTGCTCACTGAAGAGAGCAGGGTCATGGAATAAATCCTGCCAGCAAAACTATCTTTTCTAGCATATCACTGAATGTACATTACTGGTGGTTTTGTTAGATTATCTATGCGGATGAGTGAGTTCACCCATCGCAGATGTTGGTTAGGGATGGCCACAGCATGTCTGCAGGACACACACGCTCAGAACACTGCTGTGGGGCAGCACCACAGCCAGGTAATGTGTGATTGGGTAAACTGGGGGATGGGACAGCGATTTCTGGCTTGTTTAAAACATAGGAGCCTCTTCAAGCTGCCCTGGAAAGAAGATGGAAGAGAAAAAAGTTTTCTTCTTCCTTCCTTTCAAATATCCTACTGATACATATAAAGGTGGCAGAAGGACTGGACACCATGCTTAGCAGGGACATGCTGGGGATAACGTCCCTGCTCTGACACATTGGCTCAAACCAGGTAGGATGCTGCCTCCATCATCTGTAATTTAAGGAAATGTGGCCTGCTTTTCAGAAACATTGTTCTTTCCACTTATATGTCCCTTTGGAGCTGGGAGATGCTGGAAGCATGGAGAAGCTTGGGAAATCTGGCAATAGACAAACCCAGACACTTGGGTTTAGCCTCTCAGATTTTGAATGTTCTCCCTCTTCTCCTAGGGAAATCACTGGTGAAACTTCCCACTGAAGTGAAGCTGGATCCCAAGTCTGTTAATGCTGACATATTAAGAGGGAGAAGTAAATGCAGAACATAAGATAGAAAAAGGAGCCTCCAACCTGCTAAACAAGGCTAAAACACAAATCTGGTGGTTATGTTAAACAGTCTAGATGAAAATTATCCAAATGTACAGGATTATAGAAGAAGAAAGAAAGACAACTGGAAAGAGATGATGAAAAATGGGCTAAGGGAGGAGGAAGATATAAAAGGTGGGAAATGAATGGGAAAATCCACTTGGGGATGAGAGAGTGGCTGAAGAAGATGTAGAAGGAGGACACAAGTGTAGGAAGGTTGGTGTGAAACACAGGTAGTTCTGGGTGTAGGCATGGATAAAAGGGCTTTAACATCTGGGTCTGAGCCTCACAGATGACAGGAAGAGACACCCAGAGGAGTACGGACACCTCCAGAGAGGCTGGAAAATGTCTGAGCTCTTTGTGGTCTCAATGGAAAAAGACATAGGGGAAAATGGAGCAGGGAAGGAATGGAGGGGGTCCCCTTGTCATGGCCACCTTGCTGGACGTGCCCTAGAGACCAAGCCTGGACAGGTGCTGCAGGAGCTCCTGTTTTTTCCTGAGGGGCTTCAGGGTTTCCTGCAGGACTGAGAAGCCGAGGTCAGGGATGTGCTGCAAGCGGTGAGCAAGGCAAACCCAGGTGGCTCCTCCAGCACATCCCCCTGCCCAGACACACACCCCCCCACCCCTCTTTGCGCCACCCTGCTGCTCCCAGCCCACGATCCAGCACTGGGGGGCCTGAGCAGGAAGCCAAAGGGCTGCGGCCTGTGCTGTTCTACATCCCTACATGGCACATAGATATTTGGGAGCCAGAGGACTTAGGAGGCTTCTGAGCTTGCCCAGAAGGGTGGCTCTTCCCACAGACCCAGCCCCACAGTGACAGCACATGATGCTCCCTGCCTACAAGGTTTTAAACCAGGTCCATGCAAACAAAGCTGGGAGCACTGTTTTGACCTCTTCTCTTATCCCTGTCCTCTCTCCTGCACTGAGAATGTTTTGGCCAGGGTCTCAGCAGCAGAAGGACATGTTCCCCTGCTGCTTCTCTCCCTTTGGTGAAATACTAACCAGCACACCACTTCGGCAAGAAGACAAATGCCTCAGGTTCTGAAAACACATTTTGGGCTTTTAAAAAGAGTGAAATGAGGCAGCTGCCCATTGTGGGCAATTTAGCTTAATGTGATATTGAATTCAGCTGTTTAATACACCCAGAAGTGAGTGTATAAAAAACCCCCAACTTCAATAAATAATGAAGATGTGAATTTTTTTTTTCTGTTTGTTTCCTTTTTTAATGAAAATGGCAAAACCACTAATTCACTACTGTACATCTGCATCAGTTATTTAACATGACATCTTGCTGTAGTAATAATCTATCAACATCCAGTATTACATATGGATTCATAAAAAGGTTTATGCTTGTGTTGGTGCTTTTGCTGTCTGCCAAACCAATTATATACATTTTACAATAAATTATACATATTGAACTGAGAACCTGCTGTGCTAATTGCTCACATTTTTGTAGGGGAAAAATGTGGTCATGGACTGCTTTTTTCATTTTAAGCATATTGAGAACATGGCAGAAGATGCTATGTCTTCAGTTTTTCAGAGCTGAAAAATCAATATTTAGCCCTACAATAAGTAAAACAAACAAAAAATCAGGAAGAAAGAACTTGGAGGAAGCTCTCTCTGGTGTGTTCTTGCCCCTCTGTGTCTTAACTTGGTGAGGTATGGAAATACAAACACAATCTAAGTACTGTGAGCGTCCCATGAAATGAAGACCAAAATTCTACTGTACTGAAAGCTAAGGGCCCCCTGAAATGCATCCCCAAATCAGGACCCCACAAGGAAGATGTGAAGGAGCTCTGCATCTGCCTTTCTTGAAGCTCTTCCTTCTTTGTTCATCAGCAACAGTGACATGTGATTATGAGATGCAGCTTCACTGTTCACAGGATTTCTGTAACACTTTAAATACAGTTTATTACATTAAGCCCAGCACTTGCACCCAATGGCTTTCAAGTCCCAGTAGGATGGAATCCCCATTCTGCTCCCTACTGAAAAAAATGTAGATCTCTCTTGATTGAAAAGAAAGAGAGGACAGAGTTAAAACTCCAGATAATATGACAATGGCACCAAGCAAAGAGGTAGGGCCACATTTCACACTCCCTGAGGAACATTTCACATCTCAGTCAGTCCAGTCTTCTTGGAAATGACAGAAAACATAGAATGGTTGAGGTTGGAAGGGGCTTCTTGAGATCATCTTGTTCTCTCCCACCTGGCACAAGCAGGGCCACCTTGAGCCAGTTGCCCAGGACTGTGTCCAGATGGCTTTTGATCTTCAGGGGACCCAGAGGATTTACCTGGAGCAGGGAGCTGGGCACCCAGGACCCCTCGCTGCCAGCAGCACCTCTCCCAGCCCCAGCAGTGAGTACAGGCACTGCCCTGGGCTGCACCCCTCTCGCTGCTGCACAGTTACAGCTGTGACATTTTTTGGGTGGTTTCTTGTCACTCGTGCTGCTCTTGCCTCTCTCACTCACGCAGCAAGGCCCCATGAGCTGGGGAGGACACCATTACGAAGGGTCTGTGGTCACTGGTGTCAATCAGTCACCACATCTGCTGTGTGGAGCACCAGCTGAGGCTGGACCAGAGCAGGCTGCTGAGACAAAAAATAAAGCCAATCCAAACACTGAGGATAAATAAATGCCCTAATTTTTAAAGACATGCATCAAAAGAGGTGGTTCATCTTGTATTGCAGCTGTTATCAGGCCAATAAGAAAAGCAAGGAACAAAAGCAACAACCAAAGATGTGGCTAAATCTCTCCAGTTGAAAAAAAAATATGTACTTTTTAGATGAAGGCATATTAGCTAAAAGATGAGGGGAAAAAAAACCCCAAAAATAAAGATAATGTGTAGGAACATCCTGGTCCTCATCACTCTACGACCCCATATCATGTTTTGATGGAAGAGATTAGAAAAAGACGCATAGCATATACAACAGGGAGCAGGAAAGCAGCATTTCCTAAACACTGTAAAAATATGCACTTTTTTACCCTTGCAAAACAAACTATATGCTGTTCTGATTGATTTATTATCTCAGCATTGCCCTTCGGGCTCAGTGGATATATTAACATTAAGCAGGTAAAGTCTTAAGAATAATTTAAAACAGAGTTTACAGCAGCCGCAGATCTGACTGAATTCTGCTGTGGGATGGTGAAAAATACAGAAAAGCTCTATTAAATTTAGAGAAAAAGACAGTTGTGTTTAAATGTGTTAGTGAGAAGAGGCTGAGACTATATGTGGCCATGAATTCTCTGCCAAACTGGCACATGAACACCACAGTACAATTGGTTTGGTTTCACAAAGAAGGTCCTTCCTCAGAGCCTGGCATTAATTCCCTCTCCAAAGAGCAATGGAGGATTTTTCCCTTTCACCAAAGAGCAGATTAATCAGGAATGAACTTAAATTCATGAAACATGCTAAACCCACCAAGTTACATGCACTGTATTTGGTTTTCCTTAAACATTGTTTCTTTGTACTTCCTTGCTAGCCTTCAAAGTATGCCAAGTACTCTGCTCATGCAATATCTGGTTTCAGGCAAACCAGCGTGGCAGTTTGCCTGAGCTGAGAAAATATGCTTGAAGTCGGCATTCACAGGCGTCTTCAACATCCTAAGGAAAATGCTTTGTTTTTGTAGCCTGAAAGTATGTCACAAACATGAATAGAATTATACACTCACTCTCCCTCGCCCTCAATCCTCTTTACCTTAGGAAAAAATTATACACTTCCAATTACAGGGCCAGTTAAAATCAATACAAAGGTGGGAGAAAACAGATCATTTTTCTTATGGAAGTAACTGTTTTCATTAATTTTTCATTAGTCCTGCTTTTGTTGTGCTATCCATCACTGAAGAAGCTGGTATGCAGTAGATTACATTTAGGTTATCTTACATGCTTCCAGGATTTAGTAGATATTGCCCGATAAAGCTGTGAGCTTTATGGCTTTAACTTACATCTATCAATAATGCATCAGAAGAGAATTTTTCTGCAGAACAGCTGTCCCTGAGCCAAGCAGCTTTCTTCTGGAATAGCTGCACTGGTTACAGCAGAGATGATAGCACAGCTTTTAAACTACTCATCTAAAGGCTACAGCTGTGAGAAAGATGAGCAGATGCTTAAGGAGGAAGATAATCTGTGAGGGTTTGAGCCCTAGTTTACCACTGTTGTCATTTTTATTGTGGAGCATTTGAAGCTGGGAGCCAGCCATCCCTTGCCCCATCTCAACAACCACACCTGAAAAACATTCCTGCCGTCCTGGCACACAGCAGGATTTTGTTGTGACCACTATATGAACAAACAGAGCTCTTTCACAAACTGCCCTGGAGCTTTCCCCTCCTTCCATTTTAATGCCTGAGTTCTGTGTTAAGGAACATAAACATAAACAGAAAATGATAGTCCCTACTGAAAAGCTGAGCCAGAGGAAGGAAATGAAGTAGATCATCAGTAGACTTCACTTAAATCATGTAAGGTAAAGGAAATTTTATTTCATTTAATTTATTTTTCTCTCGCTTTGGAAGGAATTAGAAAAAGAAATCAGAAGGTGCGTCAAGCCTAACCTGGTTGTGGTGCTACATTTTAAGCTCATTCAGACATCCCAGCAATGCCTTCTACATGCTTGAATAGTTTCTAACTCTCAGCTTAAAAAAAGAAATGTGTCACAGTGCCTCACTGATTTTTACCTTCTGTACTGCAAGAGGGCTCGTGGAAGAGGGCAGCTAAGTGGGACTCCACATGTGCAGTTTGACACCCAGGTGGGTGACAGTCGAGCCTCTTTAGCCTCCCCACCTGCAAGGTGAGTTTATTGCTGCCTTCTTCCCTTAGAAGTAGAGAGATGCTTAACTGAAGGTCTGTACAATGCTTTGAAGAGACCAAGCACTGCGTTAGGGACAAAGTTATTAGTCTTGAGCTGCCCAGGCACAGCCCCCAGCAGAAGAAAAACAAGCCTCTTGGACTGGAGAAGCGAGGGAAAGAAATGCACAGCTGCTTTTGGTTTTAATGTAAGCCACCCAGAACTGAAATATTCATTCAGAAGCAGCAGGGATTAGTGAAATCATGGCTCCAGATCTTCAGAACAAGCATCCACGCTCTGCTTGTTTTGCCTTTTGTTTTTGCAGTTTCTTGGCAGTTAATAAAATGAAGTATCCAACATCCACTGGTGAGCTTTGCTAAGCCCTCTGGTTTGACCTGAAGTCAGAATGAATGCAGTACATGAGATTAGGGGACTTCATCACATGCAGTTTTTGTTTTAAGTCAATGTCACCCTGTCTTTTAGACTGCATCCTAATGGTAAGAAGGCAAGGCCAGCCATCCCATGCTTCGCATTTTCCTCAGGAAAATTAATAACAACACTGACAAGCTACATAACAGAAGCCACAAGACCATTTAGGGTTGTAGATGAGATCATTTATCAGTCCAAACTCCAGAGCACAGAGACAAATCTCCCTCTCTCCATCTCTCCTCAGACCATCAAGCCAGAGCTGTGCTCTGAGGACCACAGGACAGGGCTCAATGCCTTGGCTAGGGCACCAGCACCCCATGCTCCCCAAGAAGCACAAATCCAGCCTGCTCATACCAGCAACAGCCTCTCCAGAGAGGAGAATTCATGTATATAGGGCTTTAATGAGGCTGAGAGAGAAGAGTCTGATCAACCCATGCTTCCTGTGACCTGCAGTGGAAAATACTGTATTTTTAGAAGCAACAGAGATGACATACTATTGCTGTGGATGCAATGACACTGACAGCCCATGACCACACTGCAGCCCTTTGGCTTCTGCCTGGAGTGTGAGGCAAGTTCACCATGAGTATGGAGGGCAGAAGATGGGAACTGGCCCTTAATCTCCAACATAACCTGAAAAATATGACACTCCTCATTATTTTAGGGGCACAGGACTCCTATTAGGTCCCTAGTCAAAAAATGTGGAAAAAAAAAATCACAGATTCAAGGAGAAGTGGGCTTTTCTCCATCTGTCAGAGGACATCTCCATTTCTGGAGGTCTTACTTGTGCAAATAGATGATGCTTTGGCAGGCTAGCACTAGGGTTTCCCCCCAGCATCGACGTAAACATCCTGGTTACCAGCTAGCAGAGCCAGCTCAGCTTACAAGAAGATGAACTTGTGTACTATGTGCGTGCATTTTTTCTTTATAAGAGGAGTTAGGGATATGATTTTAACGATTTCAGTCTCAAAGAGAGAATCTCATAGGCTAAGTCAGTTTTGGGGTCTTCAAAAACCAGATCAATGGGGTAGCAGCCAAAGCCAACACAGGGACCTGATGCAACATATTGATTTTTGGTGGTGGCGATCCCTCCAGACCCTCAAGAAATAATAAACCACTCAAACTGAAGTCTGAGAAAAAGCAACTGGTCTACAGGCCCTAAGGATGTCTTGGTTTCATTTCCACTGTAAATAAACCTCAGGCAGCTTGAATGCCAACATACAAATACCAGTTGTCCGTAGAAATAATTCATAATATAGAATTCCGCAGTGAAGAAACGACAGATGGAAATAAATGTTTTTATTTTTCTGAAAAACTGACCATCGGTCAATAAAAATGCTTTTCTCACCCCCCAAAATCCAACCCTTCCCCCCCAAGTCATGCAGTGGAAACATAAAAGAAAAATTCTCTTGACAAATCATTTGGGTGGCAGTAGAAACCCTGTAATTAGTATAGAAATCAATTTTTAAAGGTTGCTGCAAAAAATTATGCTCATGAACAAAATGTTTCTCTTCAAATTGAAATCAGTGCCTGTTCAGCATAAAGGAAAATAATTGAATGGGTGGCTCAACTTTCCTGTTTTCAGAGTTTACTAAGTTTTCCCCATTGGTTTTCATTATGCATTCTAGCAGGCATCATGAAACAATGCCTCAACTAGACTTGCTTGTGCCAGTCAAGCACTGAGACGATCAGCTTCCTTCTATAGACATGTGGCAACTGAGAGGAAAAACACTCACTGGGCCAGACTGCCTGGCCAGTAAGTACCTGGAGATAGAATAAATTAGCAGGACCAGTTTACCACTACTGCTTCTGGAAAGAGAGATTAACCCAGCGACAAAGCAGGACTTCAGTTTCTCCAGCACAGAGTCAATTAGCTCAGTCTTTAATGGGATACTCAGTTTTAAGGTTCATCCAAGCATGCCAGGATCCATACTTACATTATGCAGTTTGGTACATTAAGGAGGCAACAGGGGAAGAGCTAAACCCTGGGTCGATGATTGTTGCAGAAATGCAGCATTTGTGTTACCCAAAGAAAAGGGGAGGACCAAGTTCCTCTGCCTGTGTCTCAGTGTGGGAAGGGGAGTTGGTGCCATCTGCAATCTCTGCACATCTGCAGGGGCTCTCCTGGCAGCTGCTTAACCAACTTGCTGAAGTGCAGTGTTGGCAGCTACTGCTCACCACAGCTCTGCCTCTTGTTGTTAAATACAGCACCACTGATCGCATGAAATGGAGTCAACGCTTTCTAATAAAAAATTAGATAAATTTAAATGTCAAAATTACTAACCTCCAGAGACAAGCTGACTGTAATCTGGTCCTTCTTGGTTCCCCCCACCCCCCCCACTTTCCTGGAGATAATGCTCCTTTGTTTGTTGATCAGTTTTTCAAAAGAACGTTTAAAAACCACGTGGTTCTAAGCCTCAATTGCAAACCAGACCAATCTCATTTGCTCTCTAAAAATCTACAGCTAACTTATTCCTGCATACATTTTTCATCAGCCAGCATTTTGAATATTCATGACCTCTTACTCCATGACCACATTGTAACTGCAGAGACATTTACATTCAGGGTCTCAGTGATTTTTGACTCCAAGAACAACAAAAGCAGGCTTGGTGCGAGGGTGACCAGCCAGTTGAGGATTTGGGAGGAGCACAGCGGTATCTTCAATGTCATTGACTTGGAAGGTACACACTGAGCAAGCAAAACCACCTGCAGAGCATAACCTGCTGGCTTTGGGAGCCACGCATTGGAAAGCATCAGTGGCAAAGCTCCTCGCCCTCCACACTCAGCCTGTGCAGAGGCTGCAGGCAGTGTGGGCCCTGCCAGCACTGGGGGGACACTTTTGGGGCTGCTGATGCTCCTGGCCAGGCAAACTTGGGGTGCCTGCTTGCCAAGTAGCAGGGAAAGGAGCTGCATCCCCCCCCAGCTCCAGCCTGCACTGGAGCATAAGCCCATATGCACAGAGGGGGGCCAGCAGGACAGGTCTGGATGTAGGAATACCTTGGGGCTGAACAGAGAGTGTAGACACATCCCCGAGGACACTGCGGAGGCCCCAGAAAGTGCAGCTCTACCTGGATGCACAGGGAGGATTTGTGCAGCAGTCTCTGAAGAATCACATCACCTTGCACTGGCACCCATGTGCTCTCAAACCCATAGGGACTGGCATCTTTTTGGACATCACAAATTTCATCACTTCCGATGGTTTGAAGATCTGTTAAAAATACTTCTTTCCCTGGGTTTTAGCTTTCCGACTTCTATGCAGGCTAACAACCAAATTGTGGGCAGTAAAAGCAAGCATTTGTTTATTTTATAAGAGGACTTCTTGCTGCTAATTGAAAACAAGCATTTTCAATGAGGCAGCTGTTTCAGTACTGTGAATAGACAGATCAGTATCACATTGAAGAGCTAATAACCCACTAATGAACTTTAATTTTTAGAGCCGTCTCCCTCACCCATTTTCACATTTCAGTAATTCCAAACTATTGATAAGTACTGCCAGTTATTTAAAGATGTTCTCTGACATCTTTTAATAAACACCAGAAAAAATGTAACTTGCTTTTTTTAGTTATCAGACTATATTAAAAACCTTGTTACATGTATCTAACAGTTTCTTTTTTTCTTTTCTTAAATAAATAGCAAAGTGTCACCAAAACGAATGGAACGCCAGCACCATTGCATTGATAGAAATTTCCATACTAGGATGAACACAGAGTCATATTCTGTAACAGTGCATAAAAAGAGACTTTGGAGGAAAGGTGGTGGTTGCTGGTGCATCATCCTGTGAGCGGTCCGTGCAGCGGCATTGGGATGTGGTGCCTCTGCAAAATCTCCCAGGCCTGGAGCCGGTGCCTGCAGAGGTGGCCTGAGTGAGACTCTGCAGGAGGGCAGCCCGCAGGACACCCAGCGCAGGTCACGGATTTACTGCCTGCCCCAGGGGACACGCAGCCGGTGGGTACACAAGGGGCTGGCCCATCCACTCTCTAGGCAGAAGAACAATGGCTTGAAACGAGGGAAACGAGCAACATGAAAACCAAACAGGCTGACTAATGCTCAGCAAGGCAGGGGCTTGGAGAGCCGAAGCTGCCAACTCCTTAATCAAGAGGGAATGATGCAAGGATTCACTCTTACAATGAAGGTTACAGAACCAGGTGTCATTTTTTGATGGGTTTCCCTGGGCTGAGCTGGTGTTATTTTCACGTCTGACCAACAGCTTCTCTTCCAACTGGGACAAAGCTTAAAAGGGACAGCACTGAAGGAATAGCAGCCATGTGCAGCACACCAGAAGATCCCTCAACAGCCTCTGCTGCCTTCAACTCACTCCACTCTGTGCAGGCAGCACTGCCTGCCCACTGCCTTGCCCCTCCACACACTGGAGTGCAGTGCAATCCCACCTCTCTGCTTCTGTTGGCTTAAACCAGACCCTTGTTATTTTAAACAGGAGTTTATTGTATTTAATACATTATAAAATTTGAAAAAATTGTAGGAAAGCAGCAGATTCAAACCAGAGCATCTCTACCAAATATTAATTATTCTGGCCCCCTTTGAAAAACACAAAACAAAACAACAAAAAAACTCATTCAAAAGAAAAGTTAACCTTTCACATCTGTGAGGGCAGACAAAAAGTGTGCGACTTCTGTACAAACTACATTTAAAATTTCAGCTTTCCAATGCAATGGATGGTCGTCTCCTGAACACCTGCCCATCCACCTCTAAAAAAGACAGACATAAACCTCCATATGCAAATAAAGTTGAGTCAAGGTGTGTACACATTAAAAAGTGGATGGCTGTTTGGCAATGGAAAATGGGTGAAGAGTAGTCTATGAATCCCCCCCGGCAATGGCTTGTACACCGTTAAGTGGGCCCGGGAAGGGCCTGGGACACTTAATGGCCATCACAGCACCAACCTCATCTACCACATTTTGTCATTGCATTTCCTACCCTTTGACATATACATACATATATATATGTACAGACATACATATACATACATATTTTTTATGTGTGTGTGTGTTTTCTTTTATACCTTGAGGTTACTATTATTCTCACTACTATTCCAAGTGTTCCCATATGAATTCAGGTGTGGTCTCTATATTTGATATAAATGTGTCTTTTATTCAATTTTAGTTCCAGGACTTGTTTGGAGTCCAAACTGCACATGAAATGTCCCCC
>VWZW01006976.1:86992-98255 GCA_013397115.1 Edolisoma coerulescens | reverse complement strand
CTTTTTTTTTTTTTTTTTTTTTTTTTTGCATAAAGAAACATGTCCATTTTAGTCCAGAGGCTCTTGCTTTATTCGAATGACAGAGGGTGCACGAGATGTCCTTCTGAGTTCTCGTCTCAGTACGTATTCACTGAATTGGGAAGAGTCCACCCCACCTCCACATGAGCCAACAATCTCAAACCCTCTTTGCTGTAACCTCTCAAGTACCTGCAAAAAAGAGGAAACAAACACCAATGTATAAGTAAATAAACAGACTATTTGCTGTCCAATTATAATAACTGCTGTTTTCAAATGGATTCAGCTAGGGGAAAAAAAAGTGGTTACGTAACTTAACTGTACTGGATTGATTTCTGCTGACTATGGCCACTGAGCAGTGAAAAAGAAAAATGAAGAAAAATTTATTTTATTTTTTTAGTACTGCCAACAAATCCAGTCTTCTTCTGGCCACAGAAGCATGACCACAAAAACACATTCTCTGCTTCACAGAATTTACAATACAAAAGGGCAAATACAGGATTGCACAGCAGATGCTGAGCAAACACCTCAACTAAATGGTCACAATGTAGATAACACGGTCATAATTTCAGAAAACCTACCATGATATTTGCTAGAGACTTAAAAACCAACTCTTTGTTACTTTTATCATCATCTTCATCTGTTGTGGGCTTCCTTTGCCTCACCTGTGAAGGAGATTCTTCCTGGGATTCACCAGGGTCAGCCTGACAGCCACCAGCCCCAAGGAAGGGGCTGATGCTCATTGACCCCAGAGGATGTGGGACCCTCTGTTCAGCATGACCAGACCTCACAAGGGTTGTGCTGGAATCAGGTGCCTACCAAGGCTTTCCCAGCTATTTCACCAGTTGCCAAATTGGCTTGCCTGAGTGCTGGGACAACACTGGCAAGCAGAACAGCAGAAGGCTGCAAAGGACTAGAGTGGGGGAAGAAGCAAGCTGAGGTTTAAAAATGCTTTAAAGAAGACATGCCACGTCTTTACATAAAATGCTTCAGGTTGGCAAATGTCTTTCCAAAGTACCTGAGCATGGCTAATTGCACAGCAGACATATCAAAAAGGAAGGGGTAGGAAAAGAGACTCGGAAACAGTGATCAAAACACACTTGTGATTTTTGTTTACCCTGATCTTCAGCTTTTAACTATACACTAAAATACCCTGCCCCTGCCCAAATATGTTGGTGGAAGCCACTGAAAAACAGAACAGGAGAACTTGAGTCCTGAGAAAAAATGTGGTGGAAGCAGCTCTGGAAATGCTCAGCCCTGGACAAACCACTTGGTCTGTACCTCACTCTTCAGGTCTATTGGTAGTCCTTGTCCTGTCTCCCATTTTTATTAGTACGGGGAGATGCTTCTGTCTTCCTGTTATCAATGTGGGATCATTACCTCTCTTGAAGCTTGTACATATTTTGCCACTCTGACTCAGGTTTTCACATCAGTAAATATGCTTTGTAAACTTTATTTTATTTTGTAAGCATCAGAATAAGTGACAAAGCACTGAAGGATACAACTGCCTTGAGAACTATCATATGATGTGGCTAAGTAACTGTCCTTGGAACTCCTTTTCAGTTGCAATCTGACATCTAAGGCTGTCCTAAATTTGCATTAACCTCTATGACAAAACAATTTTGATATTTCAGCATGACAGTCAAGGCCAGTAAGAGACAACTGTCCAAGCATAACATGAGTTAGATAGGTCTAGATAGGTCTGTCTAGACCCTTGTATTAAGCACTAGCACAAGTGCAGTGCCTGGCCAGTGCATGCCCTGTGCTCAGCTTGCTTCATCTGGAGAAAAGGAGGCTCAGGGATGACCTTCTACAACTACCTGAAAGGAGGCTGTAGCAAGGTGGGTGTTGGGCTCTTCTACCAGGAAGCTGGAGACAGAAAAGAGGAAATGGCCTCAAGCTGCACCAGGGGATGTTCAGGTTGGACATCAGAAAGAATTTCTTCACTGTGAGGGTGGTTAAGCATTGGAATGGACTACCCAAGGCAGTGGTGGAGTCACCATCCCTGGAAACGTTCAAGAAATGACTGGATGTGGCACTTAGTGCTGTGGTTTAGTTGACGTGGTGGTGTTTGATCAAAGGCTGAACTCGGTGATCTTGGAGATCTTTTCCAGCCTTAATGACTCTGCGATTCTCTACCTGGACAGTGGGACCTGGCAGATGAAGAGATGCCAAGCTCAGCTTGCAAGCCTGCTCTGTATAAGAATTCACTCGTGAGCCTGCAGCATTTAGGAGGTGTGTTTAAACCAAACAGCATCAATTGTGCTACTGATGATTCCAGATGGGAAGTGCTGGCTATGCAGGATGTGCTAACTAGGTGCAGGCTGGTGTCTGAGGTTGGTTGTTTTTAACCAACAAAGGATAAAACACAAAACACTAACACTGAAGTTTATTATAATTATTCCAGAAATTACCTGCATTTGTCTCCCACAGTTTTTCTTATCCATTTCATAACAGTTACTGATTTTAGACATTGCTACATTGAATCACAGAATACTTCAGGTTGAAAGGGGCCTTTAAAGATCATCTAGTTCAAACCCCTGCCATGGGCAGGGACATCTTTCACTAAATCAGGCTGCGCAGAACCCTGTCCAGCCGGACCCTTGAATATTTCCATGGATAGGGCATCCACCACCTCTCTGGGCAACCTGTTCCAGTATTTCACCGCCCTCATTGAAAAATTTACCTCCTTTTATCTAGTACAAATCTACCCTCTTTTAGTTTAAAATCATTACCCTTATCGATCACAACAGGCCTCTACTATGCAAAAAAAAATTAGGAAAAAACACTGAAAGTGAAGGGTCTTCCCTGAGACCACAGAAAATTCTAACACTACTGTAGTTTGCTTGCAAAGAGATTTGGTGATATGTGAATTAAACGGAGAAAGGCAACTCGACACACAGAAGTAAATAACTTGCCTGAAGCCTCCAGCTGATTCTGCTCAATAAAACACTCCAGTGACATGGAAGAGGGCCAGCCCACTGGTACCTGGCCAGCAGCTCCCTTTCCAAAACTGCACATGCGACTTCCTACCTGAACTGAGTTGAGGTGACAGTATCCGTTCAGCGGGAATCGGATGACGTGTGTAGAGTCGTGGTTCCAGCCGGCGTTGACGGAATTACACATCACGTCACCGATCTCTGGGAACACTTCCTCTATCAATGACTTATCTCCGCTCAGTGTAATCCTCTCGCCAAGATCTGGGGCAACTCGCACCACCAGGCACTCGCAAGACTTTGAGAAGCGGCCACTCTCCCGGTCCTGTTTCCACCGTTCCATCTCTCCTAGCATGGGCTGAAGCTGGAAATACTTTGCTTCTTCATATAACAAGCTGTAGTCCTGAAAGACACATACATTACTGGGCACAATTAAGAGAGGCATTGCTAATGTGGTGCTTAAGGTATATGGTTATTCAGGCCAACGCTGCTCTAGGTCTGGAACCCTTCAGACAGAGCTCCTAATTACTGTGTAGGAAGGTGTGATAAAATAACAGTACAAGCAAAAAATAACCATCAGCCACTTGAAACAGACTGAGTATAGCAGCAATTGTAAGGGTAGAGATAGGCTATGCTTGCTCAATTCCCTTCTGCAAAAAAAATCCCACTTTCCCCCGTATTTTATCCCCACAGTGATGTCATATAATAATGATCTCATTGAACAGATGGAACAGAATTCAATCAGGATTCAGGAAATTCATCACTAGGATTCATTGCATCTTACAGCAATACTAGCAGGCATTGTAACAGGTATAAGAATGTAAATGAGGGAGCCTGCAATGGTTGTTAGTGTAAAGTGATTCAGATATTTGCATAATGTTTGCACATATTAGTGCATTTTAAAAATTAAGTATTTTTTAATACTTCCCTATTTTGCCACTAGTATTGTTTACTACATCATCTCAAATGCCAGAGCAGAGAGAATACATTTCTAGGCATAGCCAGTGCAGAAGTAATTTAGAACTGATGATGTGGAGTCTGCCTACTGCCATTTTTTAAATTTAAAAAACGTTTTTAAAAAAATCTTGTTTTTCTAAGTGTAAGAGCATAAAACCATTTGGAAAATATTTATACAGACAAAAGAGATACATGAGAATTAGGGAAGAGAGAGAAAGAGAATGACAACAAGAGAAGCCTGCTAACAGTCAGTACGGTCCTGAATTTGAACTAGAAATCAAATACTTGATGAGGACACCTAAATCATGGTAAAAATACTGCTTACATTTTTTGTGTAACAAAAAAGTAACATAATCTATGTATTTCTAAGAAACAAAAACCACTGTGGATTTTAATCACTGGTTTTTTGTACACCTTAAAGCATAACTGGGGAGGACACCCCTTTTAACATCACAGTTGGGTGAACTTGCCAGGAGTTACGTTTTTAATTTCAGCACAGCTACAGTATATTTATGTGTTTAAAAGGCTCTACATATGTAATTTCTTAATATTGCATGAAAGGTGGCTTTTCCTTTTCCTATATTTCTGATTACCTGCAGGACAAGTGCCAAGAGCAGCACAAAGCCATGCTAAGGCTTCAAAAGAATGAAATGATGCTTATCTGTTAGCTCCAAACTCCCACATTCTTCAGAGAGATCTACCCTTGTCACGTATGGGAGCAGCAAGGATGTGTCTACAGCAGATGATTCAAAGGCTGCTGAAATACAGCTCTTGAACAAAACCTCACAGCTATTATGCCCCAAACACCTGAAAAACGATCTCAGCTGCGAGGGGCACAGGACTGCACACCAGTGTGAAGCGCTCCATGCCTGCCTCATCACCCATCACCTCTCCTGTTCAATCCGAGTTGCTGCATTTCCTGCAGTGAACCAGGTGCATGGATGCGTGATCATTAAGTAAGATAAGGATCTGTTCTGATTGCAGACACTTCATATACGCCCTCAAACCTACCAAATCTACCCTCTCACATGGATAAACATCACATGGATTCCGGAGCTCTGCCTCTGTAGGCTTTGTCTGACAGTGAACTACCACTAATTCAATTTGTTACTAAAAATAAAAAAAAAAAAAAAAAAAAAAGAGGCTCTTTATTAAAGTTTAAATAATAAACATAGAACTATTCATTCTGACTTCTCTAAAACTCCAAAATTGAACTTGCAGCATGCATTCAAGAGTCTGAGGGAGAAAAGATTCTATGACTTAATGCCCAAATATTACCATGTGTGCAGTTTATTTTGTCAATATTGTGATTCACACAGCATTTTCTGAATTTCAGTGTGGGAGTGGAAACTGGAGCTGCTGCAATCATTGGGGAAGCATAAAAACGGATGAGAGGACAAGTAATCAGCAAAGCTCACAAGCAGTCAGTTGCAGATTGTAACATCGCTTCTGTTTCCATCAGTATCCTACACTATTTCATCTCCCTAGGTCAAACCTGGCAAGGTTGCTTCATTACCACTATAGCCAGGAGGGGAAGTTTAATATTGATGCCACTCTAGGAAAGGAAGACACCACTTTAGCAACCCCATTCTTACTTTTGCCATGTACCTGAAATCAAACACCATACCCTGCAAGTCCCCCTTCCCCATCCAGGGCTCTTTTTTGACTACACACCAGATACTTACTTTTACAAGGTACATGCAAAACACTCAAGTCCCTTGAAATCTCACCTTGAAATCATCAGGAATGAGGAGTTTTGATGTCCTTAGGAAATTCAAGATATATCTGAACATCTGCCCATCTCTGTCGATGAAATAATGCTGCTTGAGACTGTCGAGGACAATGGGCTCCGTGCCATCAAAAAGCCGTCCAATTCTGGAGAAGAAACAAGAGACAAGAAGCAGAATCAGACCAAGTTCAGCTCAAGAGCTGCTCAAATGGCCCAACACTACAAAACCCTCCCGTGCAAACTTCACTGAAGCAGCTCTGTGGCTTTGTTCCATAAGAAAAGTGCTGGTTTCAAGCCACTGTGTAAGCCATGTATTTTCCAGCATGGCCTCATTAACTTCCAAGCAGCACAGCTGGGGAGGTGGAAGGGAAGAAGCCAGGGCAGCAGCCCCAATCTGTATCTCATAAGATGACAAATCCTCAATTATTTTGGACACATCTTTTGATAGTCCCCTTCAGCACATCCCATCCCTTCTAGATGCTCCAACACCCTGGACTGACTCATTCTGCTTTCCAGAGCTCTGGATAGGGAACTTGATTTAGTTTGGAAACTGAATCTGGGTACCTGGGGAATAGTTTGGTTTGGTTCTTTGCTTGGTTTTCACTTGTTTTTTAAACTCAGGTCACTTTTTGGATACCATTTACTGCAACCAACACTAGGGCAGGCACAGCTGAGGTGAGAGCAGCACAGTGTGGTAATATAAAGATGGGGGTACAGAGTTGACAACATTTCAATGTGAGGTAATGCTTTAATGTAAAAGTTAAAAGCTTGTGGCAGGTATCAATCAGAATACTCGAATAATACAGAAAAATGTCTCAATTTTTAGACACCACCCCCTGACCACCAGAACCACGCAGCCACCTAGAGAGCCTTCCGCTTTCCAACAGGTCTTGCAACATAAACCACTGGGCACACATACATTTCTGGATATGGGTCTCCCAAACCAGCTTTAGTCAGAGCAGTAGGAAGGGCTGAAAACTCCAAACAAAACCCTCAGAGTAACATGACATAAATGTTTTGTTTCTGCACTGCGGCATTTGCAAAACACTCCTGAGTCACTGGTGGTTTCCCAATGAAATGAGCAGGAGTGACTGGTAGTTCTGATTTTGTGTGCCTGTCCATATGTCTGTACATGCAATGTGGAAGTACTTTTTGACAACAGTCATGGCACACTACTTTTGTTTTGTTTTAAAAGAAGTGAATAAACAACAAACCCCCGCCACCAGCAATAAAAAAAGCCACCAAATACTCAGAGATGATCAGTCCTCCTGGCTGCATGAGGCACCCCAGGCTGAGAGATATCCCGTTCAAGACATCCAGGTTCAAGAGGCAAAAGACAGAAGTGGCTCTAGAAGAGGAGGAGGCAGCAGGGCCTGCAGCAGGCTCTCAGGGAACTGCAGAGGAGTAGGGTACCAGGTGATCATACACTGTGTTGCATCAACAGCCAAATATCCTCCCTTTGAAAATGGCACAGGCAACCCAAATTGAGTTTGGAATGATGTCTGTGCCTGGAGCAGGTATATATATAAGTTGTGAACAGAATACAAATCTCATCTATAGTTTCTCACCAGCTGGGAGGGGACCAGGAAAGAAATAAAACTCCATTAACCCCAGCTGGCCATTTACAATTCTGTAATAAATGCCTGAATCAATTCAAGTTGCATGAAGTCTGTAACATATAACGAATTAAATATATTTTGCATCATGATCAGGTACAGAACACCTTTTTTTCAAAGCCATCCCTTGAACTATTCAAGCTTTCTTCCTCAAAGACTTGTTACTGCCTGCCCTGCTGCTCAAAATTTAAGCTGTGACAGCCCATATAATACAGGCTCCTGTTCACTTGGTGGATGAGCCACATTTTATGTCTAATATGGAAGTACTCAGCATTTAGAATTCATTTTCCTTTATACTCAAGCATGTCATCTTCAAATTTATCATGGAATTCACACACAAAACATGTATTTGGCCAAGTCAGTCATTACTGAAATGTATAATTGTAATTGGTTTCTGCAGCATTTTCCTAGTTCTAAATTACTTATATAATTACATATTTTAAACCTCTAGGCTTTTTGTCTCCATTTTATTAATTGTTTAGAGAAGAGCAAGATAGTATCAGAGGATGGAGCCTTCTGACAAAACCATAATGCTGAGGAGAGTGCTCAGCCACTGGGAGTGCTACCTGGGACCTGAAAGGCTTTGGGAATGGGCTGAAAGCGTTCACAGCAAGCGCTCCTTAGCGCTCTGCTGCTCTGCAGCAGCAGCAGCAGCAGCTACAGCAGCAAAACCCCAGGAACTGCAAAGTCCCCTCCTGACTCCCCTCCCAGGATCACTTTGCAATACACAACTGCACTTTCACATATTAAAACAGCATTGGAAGGGTAGACCCCTGGCAGAGAGACTTCTGTAAACAAAATTAAAGCTTTTTTCCTTTTCAGATGGAAAAATTGCAGCTTCCTTCATATGGCCTTCAGGGAAAAACTTGAGATACTATAGCATCCAAATCTGGTGACATGGTCCTGCTCCTCATCTGCTTTTGCTGCACCCATCAGGAGAGGAGACCGGGCTATGCCAGGATCTGGGGAACCAGCAGCATCCTCACCTTCCAGCCTCACCATGTACTCTTGGGTTCCCAGGGGCACAGTGGGGGGCTCTCTCTCGTGCCTCACCTGTCACCTCCTCTGTACAACACAATTTGATAACCGTCCTTCCTGCCACCCACAGCTCTGCTGCCATTCCCGCTTGGTCCCACACTGGGATTATGATGCTTAAGAGACACCAGTTTGCTGGCACAAGAAGGCACTGGTAACTCATCATAATTTCACTTCCTAAGAAAACCTGGAAGGTGTTTATCCCCATCTCCTTCTTGACAATGCTGGCTGATGATTGGCACAGGTACCTTTTTTTTTTAAATGACAAATACCTAACAGCTGAATGGAGTTTCGAAACAGGAAAGCGCTTTGAAGGAGGCTTGCAAAATAAGATGATAATTATATGCAGAATTAGCCAAATATCAAGGGTAAAGGATAAGAAACTGTAGTCCATTTACAAGAAAATGTGCTTCTGAAATATTTAATTAAAACTAACAGGCTGGAATTTTCCATATATCAGGAAAATTAATGTCCCATGGGTTGAAAGTGCGACCTCCAATGGGTAATAATTAATGTCTGTGGCTTTAAGTATCATATTCCACTGTCAGAAATCGAATGCTTCGAGGGTTGAGAATGTAACTGGTGGAAAACCCTGCTTCCATCAGAGAATTTGGTTTTACTTTAAGGACACAAACCAGGTATAGCTACAAGCCCTTTTTTACTGGAGAGAAAACAACAGGGAATGGAAAAGATCATTGTTTTAATTCCATAAAATACTGCAGGGATGGATCTTTCTTCCCACAGATCAGCACCCCCATGACAGCATTTCTAGACCAAAAAGCTAGCACAGGAAGATGACATTGCTTGCAGGATTTCTCAAATTCTTCAGAAAAAAGTCCTGCTTTTTTCAAGTATAAAAATGTAATCAGTCTGCAGCAAAACTGTATACATAGTCTGTTTATAACCTTGGTCTCTTGTTATATAAATATTTATATATATTATTATTATACACACAAAGAGAAAAGACTTCACTTTAGTATATTCTGCCTCAGCTGAGAATGTGGGAAAGCAGCAATAATTAGGAACAAGATGGCCAGTACTAATTAAACAAGTCAACTGTTGCAAAACTCTCTTAATGCCAAGCAAAATGACAGAGTTCTGCAGATTGTTTTAATGGCTTCACGGGACAGAGCTAAAATTCTTCCCTTCTGTAACCAAAAGGGTACAGAGAACATGGAAAAGCTGCAAGCCTTGATGTTTGCAAACATGCAGAATACTACATCACTTTCAAACTGAAGTAGAAATAAACCTTTTTCTTCTCTGAGAAAATAGAGGTTTCTTATAATTCAATATATTAATATCCAATATATATAATTCAGTATATTATTTCTCATATTAACGTCTTTATTAGAGGACACTACAAACTCCAAACTAACTGAAAATCTTTTGCAATAAACTACTTTCAACAGTTCTGAGCTGTCAGATTTCCCTGCTCCCCACGTCTTTCACAGAAAAGCAAAAAAGGAGGAAAACTGGTGTGAAGTCCTTTTCTTAACCGATCAGAGGGGACTGTACAGCAGGAGGAGCATCAGTGATGCCCTGGAACCTGCAATCCCACACTAATGGCAAGGCAAGTAACCACCTGGATTCCACTGAGAGCAGATATTCAGCAGCTGGCAATGAGCAAAATACTCATGAAAACATATCTCTCTCCCTCCAATAACAAAACACATGGCAAAGTAAAGGTATTTTACTTGAAATCTTACTCATCTGGTTGGAACCACTGTGGCAAAGTGATTAGGAGTTTTGTCCTTAAAAGTTAAGTGCAAGTTTTATTATCACATCATTATATTTATGTGGCTAATGGGAATGCTTATTTAACACTCTGGAGTGTGTGGAGAGTGATCTGGAACAGCCTTTTACTTTTTATTTTCTCTGCGACTTTTTTGTCTGAGCTGTCCTTATTAATTTCTTTTCATTTTCTTTTACTGAGTGCTCAAAGGCAATTTGCATAAGAGCCCATTATAAATTAGATCTGTTTAATGGTATGCTCATCTCATGGCTATTTAATTTTACTTCCTCGTATGTCTAAATTATATAATTTTGCACTGTCCCCTAGCAGCTAGTACAGTTGAAGAGGTGTCCATGCCAGGGAGGAATGTTATCCTACCCAAGTGGAGAATGATGAGGTTTCTATTCTTTTTCTTCAGAGGATCCTTTTGACAGTATCAACCTGCTTTTCTTTTTTGAATAACTTACATCATTTGGATCCATAGAGACTGAATACATAGCAACCCTTATAACTCTGCATAACAAAAGTTGGCTCATAAACATAACAGAATACATTTGCAATTTTCAGGAACGTATATTACGAAAACCGCATTTTAACCAAATACCCTGTTGTAATCTCTCGCTCTCAGTGCTATTACAATTTGTTCTTATCTTTTTCTTCTTACATTTAATTTAAGGTTTCATGTCCATGAGTCTCAGAAATTCCTTGGCACATACAGTTCCTACATTATGAGAAGATGCATGAATACAATGATTATAAAGCAAAGGTAACAGGGGAAAAAGCCATTAAAACCTAAAATCTCATTAAACTTTCTATAGAAGAAGTATTTATATAGGAGCCAAAATGACAGAGAAGAAGAATGTACAGGAGCAAGTATTAAAACACCAGTTTTTACAAGGTTTTAAAAAAAAAGTTACATGGCATTTTAAAGAACAGATAAATGCCAAATACTGAGTAAAAGGATGTCAAACCTTTGTGGAAATATTTGCTAAAGATTAAGGAATTGAATCATTTACATGGAGAAGATTTCAAACATCTTAAGTTTGTTACTTCAGCATGACAGTAAAAGAAAAGGTAGGGGCAAGCTCAGAGGGCTCATAAAGCATTTAGAAGGAAGTGAGATAGACAAAAAGTGGTGAATAATCTTAAAGGCAGAGCAAAGCATGTGAGGAGCAGATGGGAAGGATCTGAAACGATGACTGACATGGTACCATCAGGGAATGCATCAGAGACCAAAAAAAAA
>VWZW01006976.1:31559-86984 GCA_013397115.1 Edolisoma coerulescens | reverse complement strand
AAAAAAAGAAAGAAAAAAGAGAGAGAAACATGGGATTTGCTACAACCTGCCTGATCAGAGGCAGCATCAGGAGCAGAGATGAAAGCAAATCAGACATATTACAAAATGAACTAATAGTCATTGGCTCTAATCCAGAGGGACAAACTGACACATTAACTGGAAAAGTATAAATTGCACAACATCGTGTAGTCATGTTGCAGGAATGCTACTGACACGAGAGCAAACTACATCTTTCTACGCCACAGATGAGCGTGGAGAATGCGAGACACGCATTGAAATGACAGCGGAACAAACGTGGATACGTGGGTCACAGGGAACACAGGGCTGAAGTAAAAAACGGACAGCCAAGGCTGCCCAAGTCAGTAGAAGCACCCTTATCTCTGTTTGCCTGAAAAGGAAGTTTTTCCAAAATAAATAAAACCTGCATTTTCCTGCTAAACAGGTGACCTAGCTACCTAGGATTCACACCAGAACTAATGATTACACCATGAAACAGAGCTTATACACCAACTCCCCTGCTGTACAGAACATACTGGTTGACAGTCAGTCACCCTGGTGGGTGCAGGGTGCCCGAATGTTCAACAGAAGCCAGCCCAAAAATGCAGTCTCTGTCACAGCCTTTTCTCAGGATGTTCCAACCCTCATTCCCAAACTCAGGACCATCATCTACCCAGACACAACTGGCACTTGTAGAAATGCTGACATTTTAGAATAGAAAGGAATAAATAGTTGGGATGAGATGTTGAGAGCTGTTGACTCATGACCAGAAAATTGTATATGCAGGTAGATGGAAACGATCTCCCACATTGCACGATGGCAACAAGGGTGAGGCCAGGAGAGCACTGCCCCAGACCGTGGATGGGCCAGGGAGTTTCTGTTTACCATATTCCTTCTCTCTCTGCTCTGGTGTACCAGAGAGATGCAGACTGATAAGAGGAACAGGCTGAAACCCTAATCTGCATTTTTTCACACAAGGCTGGGCAGGTAAATGTTTTAAAAGCAATTTCAATACCGTGTCAGCCAAACCTCCTGAATCTCTAGGTTGCATTACAGGCTTCAGATGTGGCTGAGAGGGGTCTATCCTCTGCTCACCAGCTGGTCTCCCACCCCAAACCCAGATCTTTATCCCCACAAATCCTATCACTTTTCAGAAAGTGAGGTTCCTCCATCTGACAGACACTGAAGTTTCTGACACTTCCCAAGACATGTACGGGACATTCACTTAAGAGCCGGACTCGACAATCCTTGTGGATCTCTTCCAATTCAGAATATTCTGTGACTGAATACATCCTTGACCCTCACAGTTTTGCTTGTCTTCAGATACCAAACACACCCCCAAGCCTTTTTTCTACCTCACAGATATGTTTCCAGAAAACTTAAGCCTTGCAATCCCCAAAGAGATTGTTCCTTCAGCCAAACCACTGTCTACTGACCAGCGCCACAGCCCCTCTCTTCCTCTAGGACTGTGAGACACCTCTGGGACCAGCCAGCACCCTGACTGACCCACCTGCCAAATCATGGAGACTCAGAGCAGGGCAGGAGGCTGCATATACCTGCCATCATCCCTCTCATCACAGGGGGCAAATTTGCTCTAGGTATTTGTGAGGACATCAGACAATAAGGAACTACCCATGGCCTTCCCTGCCCACCCACTGGTCCATAGCCACACCTTGACCACCAGTATTTTAGTCCTTAAAATGCCATCTCTCCTCTTCTTTCTTTCCAGCCTTGTGCACGCACTGCATATACTGGAGAACAGCCTACGAGCCTTTAAGCCCCACATCTCCTACAGTGTTTGGTATCCTGCAAATAAGTCCTTAAAAACTTTCTAGTTTTCCAGAGCATATCAAAACCACTTTTCCTAAAATCACTTAAACCAATGAAATGTTAAATCAATTATTCATGCAAATACTTTTGCCATCTCTGTTTTTTGTAACCAAGTTTTCTTGGCAATGATAACATTTCACAGAAAAATTAACAAATACTCTCTTTGCTTGCCAAGATAATTTTACTAAGCTTGAATCCGATTTCATTGAGGTATGTTATTTGTTTTATCTTGAGGGAAGCTGCCTATTAAGTTAGTAGCAACCGTGTCCTTTTGCTTATGATATGGTTATTACCGAGCTATCAGGAGTACCTTTAAGTTATTAGGGTGCAATGGCAAATTAAGTACTTTGCGTCATAATTAGCTAATAACTTTTGAATTATATTTTAATCATGTTTAAGATGGTCAGGTTGGCTGTGAGTACAGATAATGGAGGATAGGAGCAGAAGAGGAGTGTTTATCATTCAACACCAAAAGCCAGAAAGTAGGTAAACTGGAGGATGCACAACATCCCAAAGGCCATGATAATCTATATATTCAGAACACGGAACTCCTTCGCAGGCAGCAATGTAAAAAAAGTGGAACTTGTGTCTTAGGATCACATTTGAGTAAAAAGCAAAAATATATTAGTTTCAACTCAGTCTCCTTTGAGCCTGTCAACTTTTTTTTTTTTTTAAATAAAAAGATTGTTAACAATACCCATCTTCAAATCCCTGTTGATAAACCTGTTCATGCGGATTCCACAAAGAGAGGACACCATTAAAGCAGCTTGGAAAAAGCTACCAGCACCATTTCTCTTTCAAAACTCATGATGTTCAAAAAAACCCAAACAACCAACAAAAAAACCTTCTCAGAATGGGGGAAATCCTTTGATGTATTCCTTTGTACATCAAGTTTGCCCCTCAGCTTTCATGAATTTCATTCAAACCACTATTAGCTCTCAGTATTTCCTCTGTATCCTTGAGAAGACTCAGCATCAAAATTCCACACACAAATCACTGGAAATTAAGAAACACTCTGAGATTCTCCATGAAATGCCTTAGAAAAGTAACGGCAAAACAGCTTCTGGATCCAA
This sequence comes from Edolisoma coerulescens, assembly GCA_013397115.1. Classification (NCBI taxonomy): domain Eukaryota; kingdom Metazoa; phylum Chordata; class Aves; order Passeriformes; family Campephagidae; genus Edolisoma; species Edolisoma coerulescens. Next base: position 84,084 of record VWZW01006976.1, on the reverse strand, counting down.
ACCCCAGAGAGACCCCACTACAGCACGTATATGCTTTGTAGAACCTCTACGGTTTCGCTAATTCTGCCCCTTTCTAGAACGTTACTTTGAGAACCTGGCATCACACTTCATATGCCTGGAACCTCTTTCTGTATAAATGACAAACATGGCAATGAAACCATAATGAATTAAGCTTTCCATTATCTTCACAACTTTGATGACTTAGCCAGAAATCACATCTATGTTGTTGTCATGGTTTGACACTGGCCCAATGCCAGGCACTCATGAGAGTCGCTCACTCACCCTCCCCTGCCACAGCTGGGCAGAGGAGAGAAAGAAAAAAAATTAACGAAGTTCATGAGTTGAGATAAGGACAGACAGAAAAAAACCACTTTCAAGGGCGAATCAGGCGTCACTTAAAGTTGCTAAGTGAATTTATTGCTAACAGAATCAGAGGAGGATAATGAGAAGTAAAACAAGCCCTTAGAACACCTTTTTCCCCCAGCCCCTCCCTCCTTCCCACCGACAGCGCAGGGAGACAGGGCATGGGAGTCTTTTTTCCGTTCATCACCGAGATTTCCTTCCGTTGCTCCGGGAGAGGAGTCTTCCCCTGTGAGGCTCTGGGGTCCCTTCCCCTGGGAGACAGTTCTCCGTGAACTTCCCTGGCCTGGGTCCACTCTCACAAGCAGCAGCCATACCACACCTGCTGCAGCGTGAGCCCCTCCCACGGGCACACAGCCCTCCCAAAACTGCTGCACCATGGGTGACTCTTTCCACGGGTGCAGTCCTCCAAGGAGAGGCTGCTCCAGCCTGGAAGCAAGGGCCCTCTCTCTCTCTCTCCACTGGATCTTCCCCTGGATCACAGCCTCCTCCACGCATCCACCCGCTCTGGCACGGGCACCTCCCCCACGGGCTGCGGGTGGATCTCTGCATCCCCCGTGGACCCATGGGCTGCAGGGGGTCAACCTGCTTCACCATGGCCATCACCACAGCCTGCAGAGGAACCTCAGCTCTGGCGCCTGGAGCACCTCCTCCCATCCTTCTTCATTGACCTTGGTGTCGCCATGTTGTTGTCCCTCACGTGTTCTCACCTCCTCCTCTTCTCTGACAAGAAGCCAAACCCCCCATGACTTTGTTTTGATTTTCTTCTTAAATATGTCATCACAGAGGCGTTACCAAGCTCCCTCATTGTCCCAGTTCTGGCCAGCAGCATGTCCATCTTTCAGAGCCATCAGGGATTGGCTCTGCTGGACATGGTGAAGGCTTCCAGGAGCTCCTCACAGGAGCCACCCCTGTGTCCCCCCACTACCAAAAACCAGGCTGTGCAAAACCAGTACAGTTGTTTTGTTAACTGCTGCCTTCTCTAAGAGGAAGGACAGCACGTTTCCATAGACAGGACAAGAACACACTTGCCTTTCCCTTTGCAAGAGTTGCACAAACTTTGCAGAGTTCCTCCTGCATTGCAGCCCATAAAGGCAGGAGACTGCACAATTAACCTCTGTGTGGTCTATGGGGGATCCTACAGGGACTGCTTCCTGAGAGAGAGAAAGAGGCCACTTCTACATTAAAGCCTAAGTAAAAGCCTCCCATTAATGAATAAAATTCAGACAAAGTGCTTCTAAAACTTTTAGATGTTAACTATGTCTGTGCTGGTGCCCCCAGAAAACACCACCCTCCAGAGCCCAGAATGAAGTATTCCCAAACATCCTCACTCTTCTGCTTTCAATAAATGAAAGTTACATACAAACTTTGTAACATCCTTCTTAAGTACAGTTCACAGAGGACAACAATTCACTGCTGTTAGTTTGTGCAGCAGAAGCCTGTAAAACATATTACCAGGTCTCAACCCTGCTGCTGAACTTGGGCTTGGACTGTCAGAAGACAAATTTGCCAGGGAAGATGGAAAAAATGTTCAGTCTGCTTTTTAAAATCCCTACACAAATAGACAAAGGAGAAAAACTACACATACAAAGAACACTACTGAGGTAGTCAAAACTAGCTTCACAAGTTAAGATATGTCAGATATTAGAGATGCTCCTGCAACTCACATTTGCAAACCTCCCTCTGTGTGGAAGACTTCAGACTGTGTCTTTAATGATCTACTCTTTTCTCACATGGACTTGGCACGTAAGCCAGGGATAAGCCAGGGTTGTACAGCATAGCAGGCTGCTGCCCACGGGACCCCTGCTTCATCTGCTGGAGATCTAACGGATGAGGAAGGGACTGCAGGAAGGGAACACGGGTAAGGTAGATGGGGGCTGACTACCAAAAATGAACTCTGTCCATTCTGGCACTGAAGCGTGTGCCAGATTTCCTGTGTGACGCTACCACTAAGCACACCTGCCTTAATTTTTTCAGCTCCTTTGAGTGAAGCAAGAAGGCACCAGGCTAAGGAACGTTGTAAAGCAAGCGTGCAAGAATGGATCTTCAGAACAGGACTCAAAGAATATGCAGAAAATACAGCCCAAGGGACACATGCTGAACTGAGGAGGAACAGGAGATGCTGATGACATGTTTAGTAAATAAGCAACACATCTCTCTGCATAGGGGCAGGCAAATGCAATGGAGATGGTATTATTACACACATACCAAGAAAATTACAAAGAAAGGTCACCCTGGCTGCCCAAACAATGTTCTTTTCCTATAAAGCTTTAATTGCAATGAGAGGAGCTGTAAGGCCAGCTATCCAACAGCACATTTATTATACTTCTCTCGAATATCTGTGTTTTCCTTTACTACTTACTTAGCCCACCTACTCAGAGATTCCTCTACCTAGACCGAAAGCAGCACTTTCAGACTAACATCCCAGATTACAAACTCTTCTAGAAGGGCAATCCACGGAGCGTAAGAGCATACACAAGAGAGGCAAGGAAGAGATGGGTGTTAGGAGCGCAGAATTTAGTATGAGAAACACAGGACCGTACACTGCTCTTTTTTTGATTAACTCTAACTCACATAAAATACAATTACATTGCTGTGATCCCTAGTGTGGACACACACAAGTGCCTATATAAAGATACGTGTTTATACCCGTATAACTCATTCCCATACATTTGCATGTTTAATTGCTTCCATGCTAGAGGTTGAAATGATTTATGCACTTCAGTAACTAGAAAAATCACACCATTAACCAAATCAGTTCATACAAAACCTGTGTGCTAATCAGTTAAGAGGACAGGAAAGTCCACCTAAAACATCTTAGACAGTGGCTCTGAGCAATAAATAATGCTTATTGCACAGGTTAGAAATGCCAAAGCCACACCTGAACATTTTGCTGGTGGTGGGGTGATAAAAAAACACACAGATAACATTATTTCCATTGACAAACTTTACATATACAAAACAGTGGCTTTATTGTTTATTAAATAAGATGCTGCCATGGTGTAATCATCCCTGCAGCCATACCAAACCCAACAGCAGGTCAGATGCAATCCTGTGGAGGAGGTGGAGAGAGGAGAAAGGAAGAGAACTGAGACACAGCACAGAAGCAATACAGCCCCATAAAGAAGTGGTACAAGGGATAATTAATCCATGGATGTGAAAACAAAACACCATAACTGCAGATAGCAAAATCTGCAAAAATACCACACGACAAAAGTAAATGTTACAACATGGTTCCTTTAATAAACAACATCCAGGATGTGATTCAGCTGCCTGTTAGCACTTCAGATACTCCAGGGCATCCCAAAGTGCTGGGTGATGGCATGGGGACACTACTGCAGGCTTGTGCCCTGCTGGAGCAGCCACAGAGTCCGGGCAGGAACTGTGAGCAGGCATTAGCTTCCCATGTCAAGGTGAGTGTAAACCACTTACAAAAGTGACCAGAAACTAACTGTACCAAAATTCATATACTGAACAAAATCTAACACAATTTTCCTAGGCACTAATTTCAATTAAAAAAAAAAAACAACGGGGTCTATTAAACAAAAAACCTTCAAATTTATATGACATTAAATCCAGAGCAACAGTTTGTAGTGCTCCTAAATTGTGTAGGAATTTGTAACATTTTTAATTTAACAGCTCTTTTACCCTGTACTCTCATGTTACTCTCACACAGAGAAGCTGATTAGTCTTAGCTTCTTCCTGAGCTACAGCTTCACTACAGGAAACACAGAAGAGTGACATCCAAAGTGATATTACACTGCAAAGTGTGTTAGGATCCCTGCTTCCTAAATGCAGGCAGTCAGCCTCAAGTATTTTAGCAGGGTGTTGAAGTGGGCTGACTCCAGGATCAAGCTACAGCCATGGACAGCCAGACTCCCACGAAGGGCAGCCCACCCACCAGGGCTTGTGCCACGCACACCTCGTGCACCACTGCAGCAGTGATCGTGCACCCCAAAGATTGCGACAGCTCTGTCACAAAGCAACTAATAAATCCTGAATGCAGGCAGGCAGGTGGGAAATGATCTGTGGAGAAACACTCAGACAAGCATAACTGCATCAGTCTGCAGGATTTACAACAGTGAGGATATATGTCTTGCATCCGTTGTGATCTTCCCAGTGGAAACCAGCACAACCCAACAGTCACAATCTTCCTGTGGTGATTTCAGGCCATTAATAAACAAGAAGATGCCTACCAAGATGAGCACTGCTTTTAAACTAGTAGAAATATGCTGATGATGAGGCAGACTACTGCTTGAGTTTGTAGGTTTTCATTATTCCGTTCACTTAACTGTGAAGCTTTTCTCTAAAAAGAGCAAAATATAACTGCACTTGGATTAATAGAAGGGGAAAAAGCATATATCCTAAGGGTCTCTCCATACTGCATCTGCCCTTTTCCCCAGATGCTGGTAACACCACACAACCCTCATATCAATAAATTAAGTTGCAGCTTGCACTAATACTGAAAAAAAAACTGATCAAGAACCAACAGAGGTACATATGCCAAAAGACAAGGATTCCCTTAACAACCAGAAAAACAAAAAGCCAAGAATTTACTGAGAAAAATACTGAATTTCAAACCTACAGTTTCTTAGAACAATGCAAGTTCCGATACAGGCATTTTTGGGGACAGAAAACTGTTTCAAAAAGTTCTCCTCCTCTCTGTTGAAAATAAAACACATTACAACCACCTTGCATTATTCCCTCCACTTGTGTACTTAGTTAACACCAATGCTTTTTGCTCTATATGTGAATGTAATAAAATTTTAATTTAGCAGAAATGCAGGTGTCTTGGTAGATTTCTGATTTTTTTTTTTCTTTCATCACCCCAAGGCATAGATATAAATTGTTTTCTGCTATCTTTACAGGAGATCTACGGAACCACGTTATCGAAAGGTGCAGAAGACTGAAAATAGTTTAGGGTAATGAAGAGCTGCACTGTTTCATCAAAGCCCCATCTCTCCAGAAGCCACCGGTGTTCCAACAAACAGTTTGGGGCTATAGTTTGATTTTGATTATTTTCCATTACATTCCTAAAAACCTCCTCTTTTAGTGGCAGGCAGAAGCCAATTAGCACCGTGAAAGGAAGAAGTTTGGAGAAAGATAATGTGTTAAAACGACCAACTTTGATTAGGAAGTCAGACCACCAAATTATATATTGCTAACCACCCTATGCACAAAAGTCTGTATTTATTTGTTTTAACCTCAGAGTCCCGTGATGGAAACCTGTGATGCAGTTCTTGGCCCCTCACTTTTGCACAGCTTTTCTTCCCTCAGTGTATACCACAAGACAACTACCTACAAATAATGACAGGAGGCAAAATGGACCTGGGCTGCCCAGTTGTCCAGCAGAAGGCAGAACCTGCTGCTGAGCACCAGCTTCGTGGTGGGCTTTAACAGGAGGGAGAAGGTCCCTGAAATCAGACAGGGCTCTGTTCTATTACCACTGACACTGCAGCAGCGCAGTCAACAAAAGCAGCAAGACAACAGGTCTCATGTGCTTGCAGCTGCCCTCAGATCAGATTCTTTCCCCAAGCCCTACTGCTCAGCAGCTGTGCCCACTCCATCCCCGAATCCTGCAGCCCACCCAGAGCTCCAGCCACAGTGGGTGCAGGCACATAAGCCATCTCTAATTGGTGCTGCCTCTAATTGCCACCAACCACCATCTCTGTGCTTTGATGTTAGAAGACCTCCGGCAGAGATCTGCCCCAGGGATTTACACTGCGGCGAAGAACGAGCCTGCCATATTCACACTGGTAACACAAAGGCAGCAACAGCTTTGCAGGGATCCCGGAGAAGTGTTTACCAAGAACTGAGCCTCACAACAGATGACAAAAGGAAGGGGTATTTCTCCACTGTGCTTCAAGGGCTGGTTGATCTTCGAGGAAAATCCTCTGCTAAACAAATACTGGGGGGCACAGAAACAGCCAGCACATGACTGTGGACAGGAGTTCAGGCTCCTTTGCAGGATCAAAGTCAGACAAAGCATGTTTGCTCCTCAGTCTGTGAACACAGGCAAAATTAAATTCCACGTCTAATTTTGGGAGCACATCACTGGCTTATTATTTATCATAACTAGCACTCAGCAAGACAAAGAAGGAGTTTCACATCAACTCTGAAGCAGGGAAAGCTGACAGGAACACATTCTTTCTGGCTGAAGCATGTGGAGCTGCTCCTGAGCAGGGGCTTCAGCTCCCCCCACACTACCTGCCCTACCATCCCCAATGTTTTGTTACTACGGCAGAATAATATTAGGACAGCAGTGAGGAAAATAAACTCTCTGTTATGATGGATGTGCATTTAGTCAGCAACATGCTACAACAAACTTGACCTTTCTCAGGACTAGATTTCACTGACTGCTTTTTCTGGGACCTCACCTCATTTATTTTGTTCTGTCTACAGCCTCTGCAATTTACAACTGATAAAGATTTCATCACTGCTCACCTTTCCCAGTGGAAGCACACTGCAAAGAAAAATATTCTGGCATGAAAGGTCAAGGGACAGACCACTTTCTGTGGTCCTTCATAGCAACAGAAAGGGCTCTTGGAAGAAATACTCCCAGAAGAGCCACAGATGAGCTGTCCCCTTGTGACACAGCCTGGCACAGCCCAGCAGTTTCTGCAGGCTCAGGTTCAGGTTTGCAGAACAACATGACTAATTTTTCTTCTCTGAATAAGAACTGCACGACCAGGTTTACGTTTTTTTTACATAGTAGCAAACCTGTTATGTGTTCTTCATCACTCCCAGGGCCATTCATGTTCATCACGTTTCCAGGATTTCATTAATAAACAGAAGGAAGAAGGGCTTACGCCTCTGATTGAACTACTTTGCATTTTAATAGGAAATAATAAACTGACCCACATGGAAGCTAAACACAATTGAAAGTTGCACCCATACCAGCTGTTTCTATTTTTAAACCTGTGCTTTATGCCTTGTAATGATAGCAGACAGCAGCGACTCCCAATAGCATCTTTTTCATCCTTCATTTTGTTGAGCCTACCCAAGAGAGAAGCATGAAACATACCTGATTAGGGCTTTTATTTCTACTTCCCAAGAGGGGAATTAAATGCTCACCTAGAATCAGACCTCTGTGGTCTGGAGAGCAGCATCCATTCAGTTTCGGAGAGCTACACCATTAATCCAAAGTGGAAGCGGGAAGGTGCAATTGTAGCTCTGCTGATGAGTTTATCGAGGTTAGCTACTAAGCAAGGGAAGGCCAGTGTGAGAGGCATGGCCCAAGGCCCAGCTTTATGAGACAGCAATATTAGAAACTGGGAAAATGAGAATGCCTGATGAAAAGTGGAGCCTCTAAATACGCTTTAGCTACAGAAAAGCAGCAGTTTTTCTCCTTTCCCTTTTCCATAAGGTCTTCCAAAGGGGAAATAAGCAGGCAGGTATCCTACCTGCCACTGTTTTGCCACCTTGTATCCCCCTAGAATAACATTTGCCACCACTTCCTTAGTCATGCATCTCCTTTGCACCACAAAGATGGACACTGGGCTTTTCTCTGTGGCAGCACGATGGAACCAGTGTGGTTGCCTATGGCATTACTGCAGCAGAGCTGGAAGCTGCCGTGAGCAGGGGTATGGAACACGACCTTCATCAGGTTTTGAAAGGCCAGAGGGAAGATTATCACTCAGGGGAGCTTATACACAGGAGAAGCTAGTAAAGCAAAATTAAACCTTCATATTCTGCAAAGGATAAGGACATTGTTCTTGAAAACGTTAGCAAGGCATGAGAAAAACATATTTAAAAGTCAGCCCCTGGCAGATCAAGAGTTAATCGTGCTGGGAAGCAAAATATTCAGAAAAAATATAAGATGAGCATAAATAGAGTTTTAAAACATAAAACTACATGTTTTAGAAGTACACATGCTAACTGCTTTCGCATGCTTGATGGCAACTTCAGTCCTGGGCAGCTGTAGCCACAGCACTTGGATAAAAAGCATTGTTCCAAACAAACATGAGCAGTTTCATGTGACAAGCTCCAAGTATAAAATGAAAAAATATTCCAAAAACTCCCACATTATGCTGCTAGTAAACTAGAATTTCATAGCAAAAGTGAATAAACAATAGCTTTTGAGGCTGGAGAAATTACCATCATGGTGTTATCTAATCTCTCCCCAGAAGTCAAGAATTATGACTAAACCCTTCCAACATAGATATAGCCTGAAATTCTATGTCAGAAGTATGTCCAATTGCATTTGGCAATCCTTAGCCAAGAGAGAGGCTGCCTATAATTGGATGAATATTTGAAGTGCTTCATTATTCATGTAGGAAGGCTAGGTAAAAAGTGTTTTGTAGTCCCAATACACTGGAGGGTGTGTGTTATTGGGTAATAACCAATTAGGAATGTTGACAGCGCTCTGCCTTTGGGATCACCCTGGCCAACAAAGCACCTGGGTGTATGTTGTTGTGCAAAGGCACACACCCACTGCCTACTGCTCAGTTTATTTAAGCAAGGCTTTCACCAAAGGAAATGGAGGACACCCCAAAGGATGTGCGCTTGACAGCTCAGTTACATTCAGAAATAGTGCCTCTTCATTGTTCTTGCTGTCTTGCAAAAATACACCTTTTTTCAATACTATTTCTGAATTACTGATGCTACTGGTTATTGAAAACAAATTCTGGTTCTTCCATTTTACTGCTTATAATCTACCAAAAGAGCAACATGCTTACTATTTCCAGTAAGAAAGATCAGCTCCTAACCCCATAATCTGGTAAAAAACTCCGCAGTCACACTGTAAATACTGCAAACTCAGAACAACAGAAATCAATGATTTTCCTTTTGTGCTAGTCCAAGAAAAACATATGAATCATTAGCACAGACATGCAAAAGATTTTAAAAACTGCAGCATTTAAAAACTAACAGTTCTGACACTTGCTCATAAGAACTAGATATTCAGCACCAATTCCGCTCATGACAGAGCAGGTCAACTCTTTCACTACCTCCCACAATAAGGGTAGAATGTATGGATGGTACAAACACTGATTTTTATTTTCTCCTTTATTTTCTTTATCATTGTAATGAAAAAAAAATCTGCAAATTTGTATTCTGATTGAAAGTAAAGCAATTATTTTACAAGATGCCCAACAGGACTTTCATAGCTACAAAAGAAACATTCAAAACTTTTCCTGAATGATTTGCTTGTTTCAAACATGCAAAATTCAATATGTTATAAGGAGGAACATATCAGTTTTTCTGCAGCTCTCATTTTCTGGCTTGTACCATATTTAGCCTGTCCTGTGGCACTGGGAGTACTGCAGCATTTTCTCTGAAATCCCCCAACGCCCCCTCACCCTCTCCCCCATGTATCACCAAGACGATGATGTTTTGATGAAGCATCAAGCACAGGCCCTCGAGATAATGGATTCAATGGGATACACTTAAAAGATCATTTTTCTCTTTTGTATTGACTGCTTGCACTGCTCTAAGACAGGAAGGGCTTTCATTTTTTATGTAAGCTGCAAGACCCCGAGGGTCCTCTAAACTGTTTAAGAGGGATCAATTTTCAGATGGGTGGAAGGGGCCCAGCCGACCGTCACGGTTCGGAGCGCCTTCTTCCCCTCGTATCACCGACAAGTTCAGGCGAACCCAAAACCAGCGCCCAGCCGAGCCCCTCTCTGGCATGGCAGCGCTTCCTACTGTTTGGGATTTGTGGTTAGCACTCGAACAGAACTATAATTTATAGTAGGCATGCAGGGAACAAAATAAGACAAAAAGTTTCACAGAAGCAAAATAATCACGGAGATAAACAGCAGTAGAGCTGCTAAGCAAAGCAGCGCCTGGCTCTGGTGTAGCGGCAGGAAACCATTACCCCATGACACGGGTTTAATGCACTGACATTGCTGCAATTACATCCAGGCAACCTAACAAAACAAATTCATTGTATGGCACAAAATATTTCCCATTCAACATTGCAACATTTATTTTTTAATTACAGCACAAAGAACAACTTTTGGGGTGTGGAAGGACATAATCCATCATTTGCTCTGAAGTGACACACTTATGGCAAATGCTGTATATTATAACTTTCTATGCCACAATAAGCAACTACAAGGCATTTCTTAGGCAAGGAATGCAAAGGGTTTGGGTGTGGTCCTGGGAGATGCTGCTTATCCCTCCATCTCCCTCTGTGTCAGCAGGGAGCCGAAGGCAAGCCACATGTTGCTGCACTGGGACTTCAATCACTCCTGTTTCACATGTGTCACACAGCTTGTGACAGCCTTTCACCTGCAACACGCCTCATATGGAAAGAGTTTTTACCGTTCAAATATGGCCTGTACGAGAACATAAATACAATTTTTAATTAAAAGGAATGGGATGTTAATAGGTCACTTAAAGAACAATTATGTCTACCATTTGATTGACAGGCTTCTTACATTTTACCATGAAAACCCCATTGTGGTCTAGGAGGTAGAATTTATCTTTATAAATTGCTGAGCTGCTGAAGCATACCCCGCTGCATTTAACACTGCTCTGCTCAACTATTTCATCTTATGAACAAAACCCTTGCATCTTTCTATTACTCTCCCCTTTCACCTCTTTTAATCCTTTGCAAACAGAAGGTTTTTGCTTCACGGAAACTGAATTGCCAGTGTTGCTCTCCTTCACCAAATGCCTGTTCTGCAAAATGCAGCAGTGTGAAGAAATAGGAAAGATAGGTCTTCAGTAATTAGCTTGGGTACCAGACATGGCACAGCTGAGTTTGCTGGAAGCAGGAAAAACGAGTCCAGGTGGAGCGTCGTGCTATATTGCTTTGAGCACCTGAGCTACCCAAGTGTCTACACACACGGTGCTGCACAGTGGAAGGACTGGATAGGAAAGTGACTGTGAGCCCACTGCTTTCCTAAAGGCATGTCCCTACAAAGCAATCCACAAGTAGCAGCTACAAGCGCAGCTCAAATGCTTTCAAACGGTTGCAGAAGCCCGTTGGTTCTCTGAAGCTGGCAGAAAGTGCCTTGAAGGTGCCTAGAAAATTGTCCACATGAGGTGCAGAGACAACTGTGCAGGAAGAGTCCTACAGACCCAAGCTAATGTACACATCAGGGCTAGAAACAATTTATTTGATTACTGATTTAAAGACTCAATGAAAGATGTCAATGTGAATGAGTCTCAGAGCATTCCTTCAACTGATGTCACTAAGAGCAAAAGCATCATCTGAGATACCCATAAAATATGCTGGCTGCTTACCTACTCAAAGAAAGCTCACTATTAAAAAGAGCCAGAAAACCATACATGTGTGGGGGGAAAAGGACAAGCAAGCAAGCAACGTGCCTTGATCTGGTCAGGTAAAGATCAGTTGTGACCTCTGTGAGCTCTGACTCCTTCCAACAGAGATAGAAAAGTGTGTACGAAAAAGGAATGAAGACAAAGCAATGAGGGACTTTAGTTGACAGAAGTAGGGTCAATGCTCAGAGCAGAACAGAGACAGAAAAAAAGATACTGAAAGGCAAGAGTCAAAGAGACATCAGCATCTTGCATATTGTAGACTAAGGCTAAGGAAAGGTTGAGAATAAAAGACAAAAGGAGAAATAAAGCTTGCCAGATGACACTTGTCTGGTTATGATATTTGAATAAACTGCAGACCGGTTAAGTTAGAGGAAAAGTTCACATAACAGGAACTGGTGACATTCCCTTGGCCAACACAGCATTTGTGTCTTGTTTGCATTAAAATGACTGCAGATAACCATTGAGTCCTAAGCAGTTTTCACCATTTCCTATGCAACCTCTGCAAATACATCCCCAAATGGCAAGCATACTCGTATACATGAAACCCAGCCAGAAGGTTGATCATCACCAGAAAGAAGTACGCCAGAAGTTGGAATCTATATCCTAAAGCTTCAAACACACCCAAGAGGTGGCCGGGTGTTGACGGCAAAACTGGAAGCCAAATGTTTGCTACTGCAATTATGTATGTACTAGATGCCAATTTGCTTAGCAACGACACTGCAACTTATGAAAGACCAATGAAGTACAAATAGTTTATGTGGGAGCAGAATGAGAACCTTGTGCTAGCATACTCCTTGCAATCAGGAACCTCTGTAAGTCCAGCAAAAGGCAAAACAAACCACTGAACCTCACGACTGTGGTTCAAACCTATCAGAAATGACCAATAAGCAGAATACTTCAGTGCCACCTCAGTTTCTCATGGGATTTTTCTTACTAGGTCAGCGAGACCCATAGACTCAGCATATTGTTTTATCTTCCCAGGTATAGGTCAGGTGGAGTGAGAAATACTGCTTGGGTGCCTTCAGTCTAGCTTATGAGACCACACCATTGGGTAGGAAAATGCAAACGCTGTAGGGTTCTCATCCACAAATTTCCATTCACTGAGGATGTCAAGCAGCCTTTGCAATCAAATGATTTCTCAGAGCACAGTCCCTTAAACTAGTTATTGACAACCTCCCGTCTCCTGGACTTACAGGGTGGTCCAAACCCTACACACTCACATGAGCCAACTGGCAAAGGAATCTATACACTGATGATATGGCAATGGATTTTCTTCTTTCCCCTCGAGAAAAGTGATTGTTACTTCTGAGGATTACTAGCCTCAGAAATAAGGATCTGAAGCCTTTAGCTTTCTAACACTCCTGAATGTAGATACTTATTCCTCTGAACATATTTCCTTATACACTGCCATTGCCAGCCAGCCAGAGACAAGCATGGCATGAACCCCTGTAGCACCAAGTCTGCACATCCACTTTCTCTGGGTCTGCATTTGTGCAAAGAGCACTCCAACAATCCACTACCTCGATTGTACTGTCGTTTTACACATTTGAGCGCAAAAGCATTGAACAAGTACGGGACACTGCTTTTTGCCCTCCAAGTAAATAATGCATAAGCCCACTTTTACTGACATTTAGAACAGGAAGACAGACATCGATTTAGTGGCCCCTTTCAGTGATGACTCACCACCAGTTACTGACCACATAATGTGAGAACCTGCTAATCTGATGGTGCTATTTCTTTCACCAGTCACCAGCCACAAGCAACAGCAGCAACTTGCTGACCTTGCAAGTTAAACACATTGCAGGACAACAATTTGAAAAATATTTACTTCTACTGAGGCAACAGTGATGACTGACCTGTGGTGATCATTAATTGAGGCAAAATGAGGTCAATATATACCCTAAGTTCAATATACATACCTAGAGCTACAATTAATCTTGGTTCAGCCAGGACCAGAAAATACCCCTCCGAGCTCTTTATTGACAGATGTGTGTTGCAAGAGAGTTCTCTTTAAAATATCACTCGTGTAAATTCTCTGAATTTATTTAAATAGGCATAAAGTATAGCATCATTCACAGTTCTGCTTCTATTTCCTTTCCAAGTCTGTGTATGTGCTTACACTAACCAACACAACTGTACTGCCTGACTATGTTGAGTCTGGTCCTCATGAATCAACATTCCATTTTTCACTAATACATGTTACTGATGATACCAACATCATCAACCTCTATCTCAGTTACTGGATCTATAAATATTTATGCTTACAGATAATAATCTTCTACACTTTCAATCATCATCCCAAAGCACTCTACAAATTGCTTTTTTGTTAACCTTGGTAGGAAGCAACTGAAGCTCAAAGTTAAATCAGTTATCTTGGGTCATAGAACAGGTCAGTGAGAGTCAATGTATTTCCCTATCCCAAGCCCTCCCTTTCCCTTGCCACAAGACCATGCAGCAATCAAATGATGAAATATAAAAGGTGAATAATGAGATGAGTAAGACAGGATAGATAACACAGATTGAACTGACCCTCTGCCAACTTCTTCTGCCTATTTACCTCCTACCAGGAATGTTACAAAATATTAAAAAGCTGTGACCTGGACCATTCATGCTAATAGAGCAGACAAAGCTGGTTACAGCAATACTGAAAACTTTCACAGAAGCTTGCTCTTTAGAATTTGCAACACAATATTTGCTCTCAAAAAGTGCAAGCTTCCTGTAGTCTTGCTAGCGCAGTATCACATTGATTTAAGAACTACTACCTCATCAGACTTTGATGTTGCTATTCTAGAAAGATACAGATAGAGATGCACCTCTCAGGAAGAAAAATCCAAATAAGGAGAGTGGAAATAAGGATGCAGTAACACCCACTCTCTCAATATTTCCTTAAAAAACCCAAATCACCAAATGCTCATTTGTTAGAAAATTTTGTGTTTCTTTAAGTTTAGCGTAACTTAGAGCAGTTTGAGAGGTACTCTCCAAGGTGAGCGGGAAAATTGTGACAGGGCTGCTTTCATGGAGGTGTTACAGAGGGAGGCCTGTGCAAAGTGCAGACCACCCTCACCACAGCAGATCTCCTACCAAGACAGAAGTCTCCAGCGTGGTGCTGCAATTTGCAGGAGTTTGAACTAAGGGCCGTGCCAGTTTGTTTTGGACCTGGGGAGTGATAACAGAAAGTGGCAGAGCTCTGAAACAGGCAAGCAGTGCTGCCTGATTCATAGCATGTCCTTGGAAGTCTACCTACACAACTTGTGAAGGGTAAGTCTTTCTTGTAAACTGTCAAAAAAGGCCAAGGACAGTCTGGGTGTTCTCCTAAGTAATTCTGTGCTCTTGATGCAAAAGAAACCCTTACCAATCAAAAAAAAAAAAAATAAAGCCAGTGTCCTAACTGGATCCAAGTGTGTGAAATTTAATTTCCCTGAGGGCTGAGAGTGAAGATTGGGTAAGAAAACTGGGACACAAATGGATTGGTTCATATGAAAACCTGAAATAGCCCTGGGCAGAAATTTGGAAGGATTGTGAAATACTGTATAAGAAGAATCCATCTTTATATGCAGGGAGTAACTCAAGATGGGAGATGTAGCAACACAAACAGATACTCCAAAAGGTTCCACAAAGTTATATACAAGGTTTTAGGTGAATTTTTCCCATTCTGTGATGGGAATGTAGGATGTGGCAATCCAATGCCATGGTATTATGCAAATATTTGTACCAGATGATTTGGACAGAACTAATTAAAAGTTCAGATGCTTTGAACATACGAGATAGACAACACTGCTGATATTGCTGATATCAGAGATATCAGACAGCTGATGCTTGTATGATCAAAGTTACACATCTTCCCATTTAGTTCCGATAGTCAGTTGAGGTTGTCTTAGCCTGATACACAATAACTTTTGGTAGATGCTGTGCAGACAGCATTAAGGCTGCGAGATGTAAGAATGCCGACTCCAAGCAAAGGGTTCAACCCTACTGCAAGATGATAACGCACTGGAAGGAGAGTAGGCTGCTTGGGTTGAAGTATCAGAGCTAACTGGCCAGTACTTCCTCTCCTCATAACCATAAATCCTGACACCTCAACCCGTTCTCCTCAGACTCCCTGGTGACCACAGGGAACAATGGCACAGCATGCAAGTGCCTCAGCTCTCGCGGGAGAAAGGCTCCTTTAGCAGAACCTCATCTCGGATCCACCTTTCCTGAGATATTTCTTTTTTCCCCCGGGCAGTGGAAAGAAAACAGTTTATTTAAAAAATCTTTAGTTGCAAAAACCAAGCAATCCAAAACAATTTTTGTGCACCCAAATCTTTAACAGATAGCTCTGTGTTGCCAGATACCAACCAGAAGATCTGGTAACTTCAAGTAAACCAAAGGTTGTGCAGTCTGTACAGGGGTGAATGCACCAAGGTCTACAGTCGTGGTGGACTGAACTACATAGAAGGACACCTGCTCCCTCCTCAGACTTTAAAATTGCTATTTATTTCAGCAGAGAGACCTTATGTTAGGTCTTCTTGGTAGATATGCTGATTCAAACTGCCTCTTCCTGAAGCCTAGGTCTGGCAAACTGTGTTATTCAGCTTCATGAGAACATGTTTGAGGCACGGTCTCACTGGCTTCTTGGGAGAACCTGAAGCCTGGTGATGAGTTAAATTATTCATAGGGGATTTTCCTTGTGAACACAATAGGTTCTCCCTAGTCTGGGTTATAACTGGGCTCTTTGAAATTATATGCTACTAGATTTTTAAATTAATTTTGAGGGCTTTTTAAAGCATTATTTTAGCTTCAGAATTTATAATTCTAGGATTACTCAATTCAAACCATCTATTAGATAAGCTGCTTGTCTGTCGGATTGCTTCACTGAGTCAGCTTTTGCCCAAAATACAGATTGGTTCTGATTCCTTCGGTTCTTCAGTCACAAGAGCACTTGAGAGAAGCCCACAATGGTCTTTCCAAAGCAAAGGGCAGGGATCCAGCAGCAGCAGCAGCAAGACACTTCTACAGTCACACCAAGATTCTTCGGAGGAATGAAAGGATATCTGTCAGTAGGCATTTTACATGTCAAGGCACAAACCAGGCTGGGGAACCTAACAGAAGAATTATGGAAAATGATCCCTTCAAGCTACAAGTCTTTACCTGATATCATTTAAGGAACTCTTTTTTAAAGTACTCTTTCTAATTCCTATTCTACTGTCCAGGAAGAAGAAAATAGAGAGGTACAAGATGAGATGCTGTTGAGCCCAAAAGGAGGAGTACACTTGCTCCAAACAGAGACTGCTCTATCAGAGTAGGTCTCCCTCACACCAGCAAGTCAGAATGACTCCAAAGCTGCTGGTTTGAATATCACCCTTTCAATCTCACAAAGAAAGATGACTCTGGTACCTGGCCCACAGATGAAAGGTTCATTTTAGGCTTCTGGCCCTTAGACTACATGTAATACGAGTCAGAAACCTAATGACTTTCGTGTCTCAACCTGTTACACGCTGGAGCCTGCAACCGATGCCTTGACTCATCCCTGGAGCAGTGCTCTTTCAGGCAAGATAATCAAGACCTTATTTTTCATAGACAATACTTCATATGACAGTAAGTCTTGGGAGGTTTCAACTGGCCCAAAAATATCTGTGAGACCTTCCTTAGTTTTGATATCATTCACACATATGATATTGGCAGAAAAAGAAACATATAAGCCATGTTGACAAAAACCTTGTGCTAAACTTGAGTAACAAAGTTAGAGTCTAGCTAGATATCAACTGACCAGGTCAGGCTCCAAGAAAGAATTTGTATTAATGTGCAAATATTACTGGATAATTTTTACCTAGAACTCACTCTATATAAATATGTATAGATATATATACACACATATATACATCCCAACCCTCCACTGGAAAAAAACCTGATGGCAAAATCTCAGACAAAACCCAAACAACTGTATCATGATTACTGGCACATTGCTTCATGCCATTGTCTTGACATTCAAATAAGTTTAATAATTGCTCTTTTGAAGCTGCTAATGTTAAAAAAAATCTCTCAAGTTCTGGAAGTGGCTGGGAATTCCAGGTTCTAACAGCTATGCTGGAAATATTCACTCATCAAGAGGTTCAAAAGACACTGTCAGAACTGAAACATAAACACATGTCAGAACGACTTGAAACAGAATGACTATAACTCAGAGTTTGGGTTTTCTTTAAATTATGTTTGAAGAGCTTTTAAAATGTTTAATTTATTAAACTGCCTTTGATACAACAGGCATAGCTTTCACTTTCAAGTGCTACAATGGCTCAATTGAGCACAGAATACATTAAGTTTAAATTCCACTGCCACCATACACATTTTTGAATGACATTTTAGTGTTTCTTCACTTGAAGTAATATACCCCCTCTGTGAATTTAACATGAAAACAGAAGCAGCAGCCTCTCATTCTGCATACACAACAGTGTCAGACACCATCACTGCTCCAACTACCAAAAAACCCACTAAGTAATCAAAACTACTAGGAGCTGAACACAAGCAGCTCCTAAAAAAATCCCCCAAACAACAGATTTGGTTTTCGAAGAACAGTTCAAGTTTTCCCAGACATTACTTCAATCTCTGCTGGCAGACCCAGGCTTTGGCATGGCTTCTTTTACTCCCCTCTGCCGGGCCTTCCTTGAGGAGGCTGTCATGAGAAAGGCCATGTGCCTCGCTGTATGGACTGTTCTCTTCCTCCAGCCTGTCAGCTCCTTGTGCCAGGAGTACTTCAGTCCACCCAACACTACGAGCTGATGCTGCAGAGGCAGTAGCATCAAGTGAAACCCCGGCTTTGAACGAAGTCACATTCCATGAAGCATGCTTTGTGCCCTCTGGAAAGGCAAGCCAGAGCTGTGGGATCAAGAAACTGAAAATCTGCCCCCTCAGACTGGAGAGAACACAAAGGGAACGCTGCCTTCCCTCTGGAGCAGGGTGGCGAAGGGCAAGGCATAGATTCATACAGTGGACACAACTCCTGCAATCTGATAACCAGCCCTTAGAGTTACAGTACCACTACACTGTTTGTCTGCCATCACCACCTGGTAATACCCACACACACTGTTAAATGCACTCTTGTTTTCTTAGAGATGCACTCTGGTTTTATCTACTCTACATGCACCGTTTGCTCCTGCGTGCAGCAGTTTTCTGACTGCTCAATACCAGTGAGCTACCAGAGCCACAAATACTTCATTCAAAAGGTACGTGAGAGTTAAGAGCCTAGTTGTTTGAAAAGTCCTAAGATGCTATAAAAAGCATTCAGTTAATACTCTCCTATAGTTTATTTCGTTCAACCTTGCCTTTGCCTCAAGTGACACATCTGAGATGGCATGTTGACAGTACAGGAGAGCGGTTACTGTTCCAAAAGAAACAAAACAAATACCCCAACACCCCCACCTTTGGGCTTAAATGCAGTATCACTACAGTTTTTGAATGTAACAAACCACAGCATGGGTGCCCTGGCATAAACCCAGAATCCTAGGTAGTAGAAAGTAAGTGCTCTTTACTATCAGCTTTGTTTTAGTACACACACATCAGGATTTGCAGAAGTGCCATTTGTCAGAAACACACTGGAGCAGGGAAAGAAAAGTAAGTCTCTAACTGCCTACTAACAAAGAAAGCTAATTTAATTTTGAAACAAAAGGAACTAAATTCATAATTCTGAGACAGCCCCAGGACGTCCAAGCACAAAATGGAAGAAAAGGAGGTTGCCAAAGACATGCAGAAGAAGCTTTTTAAAGTTACCTGGAATCGGGATATTTTGTAAGCGTGGCCAAGCTGCTGGTATACATGTGCCCACCCACATCAATGTGAACTGGTGCGTTGGATTTTGTGAGCTGTGCTGGAGTGGGGATGCCTTGATTGTTCAATGGAGATGCAGGGGATCTAGTGATCAGAGGTCTTGACATATTGGGCCGACTGTCCTGTGAAAAGATAGACCTGGGTTAATGATCTCCTTAAAAACCTCACAGAAACCCACAGTCTCGAATCAATGGGACTGTCTCATAGTCTCAGATTACGACTTTTATCTTAGTAAAGCACAGGCAAATATTCGACAGTTTTTAAAATGAATCCAGCTCCAAGAGTCTTAAACGGCTACACTTTAAGTAAGTGGGGCAAAATGCACTGATAAAACCCACAAAGTAGAAATCACGTTCAATAAAACAAGTTTTTCCTGAATACTACTCGTGGCAGTCAATCCATACCAACAAAAAGGGTCATTCTCATTTTTAAGAGCTGATAAAGGCACTGACAGAAAGAGATGCAGACAAAAAGACCGAGAACAATATTTTCCTTAATTAAGATGACCCCAGTTAGACTCTGTGCTCCTTCCCAAGCCCTCCGTCACTGCCGTACCACCAGAACAGAAATACAAACCCTCAACTCCTCCATCCTGCACACTCTTCTCTCGAACTCCCAATTCACATAGCACAGGAACAGAAGCAGAAACACCTGGACTAGTCAACTGCTCATGGACTGCAGACCACTGGACATCGACAGCCTTTGAGAAAGACATTTTCCATTTAAAAGTTATACGTATGGCGACAGCTGCCCCCGCGTGCCGCACACAGGCTGCCGGTCCCAGCGGCTTCCCGAGGCCGCGAGCTCCGGGCGCGGAGCGGAGCCGGAGCCTCGCTGGGGAAACCAACTTTTAGTCAGAGAGGCAGCACGGAGCGGCGGGTGGGGCAGGGCAGGGCGGGGAGCTGGAGCCAGGAAGGCAGGCGGCAGGCAAAGCTGGGGATTAAAATAGAAATGCATTCGAGAGCGGTTTGGAGACAACCCCGCTTTCGACTGAAGGACAGCTCCGTACGGGGTGGAATCTTATAGGGATGCCCTGAGAACTAAAAGCCCTTGCAAATGACTAAGTTTTACATTTAAAAGGTAAGCAAAACAGCGAGAAGTCAGATACACTTCATCACAAAAACTCCCTTTGTTCTTTCAACACTGTCTTTCAGCTGCACAAAGTAATGGATTCCTTGTAAACATCTCCTGAGAGCCGGGCAGCAAACCTCGCCAAAGCGGAGCGCGGCCGTGAGAGAGTTACGGGGCGCTCGGACCAGCAGCGTCCGCCGCCGCCAAAAACAGCACTTCTCCATTTTTCACGGCTGTTAAAAGACTCAAACCATAAAGGCAACATGAGCCAGGTAAATGTCTGGCTGAAGTGATTTACAGGCCAACGTTGCACAATAAATCCGAGTAATATGTAACAAAAGGCATCTATAAACCACAAGGTACTTAACTAATTTTCTTTCATACGCAAAAGCAAGCTTAGGTCTAATACTGNGGGGGGGGGGGGGAAGGGTTGGGTTTCTTCTCTTTCTTTATAAGCAGAAGTTAATATAAATCTGCAGAAATACCAGGCTTAATCACTACAATTGCTGGAGGAGGTGCCTGCAGCATAAAGAAGACAAGTCCAGACAAAATAAGGTACACACGCTATGCAAAACTAATGTCTGCTACAAATGCTATGTGGTACAACCACCACCCAAGATGCTACTGATCTGCAGAGCGGTATTTAGTAAAATAACGAAGAAAAAATTAAAAACAACAACTACAAAGGTGAAAGTAAGAAGTCAAGGACTGATACGAACTGCGGGTGGGGGGAGCACGCCTTGGACGATTAGCAGGAGGAAAGCAGCAGGTCTGAGTAAAACATTTCAGTGCTTAAAAGCAGACAAATAGTTTGGCAAAAATAAAGACAAAATCATCAATGAAAGTTGAGACTAAAACAAAAAACAAATCCTGTAACTTGTGTGAGACGGACACCACCGTGTCCCTTCACAGGATCCTCTCTGGCAGAAAAAACACAGCTCTCTTGCAATTTAGCACAGTGCAGCACCACCGAGCCTGTGATAGTTTTTCAATTGGACACATTCTCCTGTATACCCTGCCTGGGGCTGCTCGAGAGAAAATGAACAGATTTGCAGGGTTAATATTGTAGTTAGGCTGGAACCTCATTCAGCGTAGCTGTGATAGCTCTGGCTGCACAAAACAGTAGAAGAATGTGTGGTATAAACATCACTGCCAGGATGGGAGATAGGTTGGAGGACCGTGGGCATTTTAAAAGGCAAAAGAACCCACAAAACATAAGAAAAGGGAACCAGCTTCCAAACTCAAGTCATAAGCAAGCTGCCATTTACACAGTTTACCTACTAAAACTCCCAAGAAATAAAAATGCTTTATAATAAAACCTTCTGCTCTCTTATTTCATCCTCCTCCTTTTCAACATTTCCTCTTCAATTACCTGCATTTATTGTGTCTCATGAAACAAAGTCCTTCTTCTCAATGGCTGATATTAAGCACAATAATGCTAACCTTGCTCCAGTCTTAGTCCAGAAAGCACACTTCCCTGCATAAAACCAGTTCACTACCGTTTTGGAGACACTTTGAAATTAGGCAATTGTATTTCTACTGCATTTGCCCCAGAGAAATTAAGGCAGAAATGGGATTCAAAGAAGCAGGTACTTAAAAAGAAACCATCTCTTTTTAATGTGGCACAACTTGATAGCACTGTCAGAGCACAGAAGATCACCATCTGATGGGTACAGCATTTAACAGCTCAGAGATACATCATTGCATTAGTTAAATCACTGCATTAGTCCAGCTATGGAAAGGATAACACAGGGGCAAACAGTCGCTGAAGAAATTTATGGCTTGCATTGGATTATTGCAAATGTGGAAGTGAACAAGCTTTGGTAAAAAGTAGCTAAAACAAGGCACTGCTGGAAAGCTAAGCTTCTGCCACCTGATGGGATTACAAATACAATTCCTTAGCGAGAATTACAGGTGGAGAGAAGGGAGTCCGAGAAACTAAACTCAACGAGCTCCAGCAAGCTATCTGGAACAGCTGACAACAAAAAGAATCAAAAAGCTCTTGAGAAGCTTTCTTAGCGTCAGGCAGGTGAGACATGACCCCAGGAACGGGTTCAGAGCTCAGCCACGGCTGTTCCCACACAGGAGACCACAGAGGTTGTTGTCTGCCTCAGGAACTGCACCAGCTTTGTTCATGAGAGGGGCACAAAGCATGGCCACCACCCGCACTGGCTGGATGGGCAGCGACCTTCCTGACCTGTCAACAGTCTGTCACTTCATAGCTTTCCTTCTCAAACATTTTATTATTTATCCTACAAAAAATTAAGTAAGAACAGAAAATCCAGTTTTGTAACAGTTCCCATGAACCAAAATACCTCAAATACCCTGTAAAGCATTTATCATTATTAATATTCAGATGACTCCCCCCCCCAAGAACTTTTAATAAAAATTAATCCCATTTTCACTCAGAATGAAGGTATTACTGAAACTATGTAATCAAAAATGCCAAAATCTGTGCACTAGGCAGGCTAAAGGCATTTGGGTTGTATAAAACTTTTCAGTTTTGGTTCAGCACACAAAAGCACTGCTCTTAGAGCAGTTTGGGGCTCCTCCACTTCCTTGCTGATATTTGAAGGAGTCTTTTCACAACAAGCAGTTCATAGGCATAGGTCTTTTGAGTATATCTGAACTTGCTTCACATTTTCTGCTCTAGGCAAGCCCTCCTGTAACCTCAACAAAAGCAAAAGCAGCCCTGCCTTAACTGCTCCTCCTGGGATTTACAAAAATCCATATGATTTAGAAGTCTTCCAACGAAAGGGGGCCAAGGAGCATGGAGAAGAGCTTTCAAACCCCTTCTCCTCTCTCCCTGCCTTTTCTTCAGTACCATCTTCTCCCCAGCTCCATTCGAAAATACTGTCAAAGAATAAACCTTTACACCTGGGTTGGAAAAAACACAGTAGCTGCAGGGCTGAGATGTGCATTCGTGCAACTGGTCTACCAAACAACAGCAACACAGGAACCATGTCAATGTTCTGGCAGCAAGTGGAAGGAATAAGAGATATCTGATGAACATGAGTCATTACGATGTGCTAAGTGTACAAAAATCAAGAAGGCAGGAGGCTTACTCATCCCCTCAAAATATTAGCACTGGTGTCCTAAGTGTTATTTACACTCTGTGGTCTCGAGTAAAGTCATCCTGGCTCTCTTCTTAACACAGAAACCTCGACAAAACCCATGCCACTTCAAGACAACCTGAGCTCAGGCACAGAAGGACCGACATTCAAGTATAAAGTATCTGCTTGACTCACTGGACTGTGAGGATCATTTTAGTTTGCAGGTCAAGACACTGGAGCTGGCTGGAGTTATTAGAGCCAGCATCTTCCCTGTGAGCCAGCTCAAGCAGGAATATATATGCTACTCGGTAGAATATATATTCCCTGTCAAAGCCCCAGCAATTATTGCTGCTGAGAAACTCAAATTTACACATTTCAAACT
Source organism: Edolisoma coerulescens (assembly GCA_013397115.1). Taxonomy (NCBI): domain Eukaryota; kingdom Metazoa; phylum Chordata; class Aves; order Passeriformes; family Campephagidae; genus Edolisoma; species Edolisoma coerulescens. Next base: position 60,186 of record VWZW01006976.1, on the reverse strand, counting down.
CCCTTGGATTTTTTGGGGGGAGGTGAGGGCAAGCTTGTCTTAGCTATTCTAGACATTAGAAAGAACAATCATGCAGTAGTTTATTCTAAAGTATCAAATCAGCCTGTGCTCATTATCCTTTTTTCACAACAGAGAGACATGAGAGAGATGCTTCTCCTCACAAAAGCTTGGTGCCCAGGAACAACTGGAAACAGCAGTTAACACATCCACATCAGCCACCTGCAGCAGAAGAGTCGCCTCTGAACCCACATATCCTGCTGTAAGGGGAATGAATCCAAACAGCAAACAAACTTCAGAAGCTGGTGTCAAATCCCTTTTCTGCTGGTACAGAGCAGAAATCACTCAAGTGTCAGGGACATCTGTGTGCCTGTACTCTGAAATAAACAGCAGGCTGATGCTCAGGGGTGCTTGTGGGATGGGGGTAAGCGCAGCTCAAGAACCTCATCCAAACCAGGAACATTAGGACTGCTCTCAGATTTGGCTCCTGCACAAGTGTCCCCATTTTGAAGTTGCACTTTTTCAAAACAAACATTTCATTAAAGATTAAAAAAATAATCATGATCGTGTCTCACCACAATGCTTAAACAAGCACCCCCCCACTTTTTTGAATTCAGCAAAAAGAGTTGCCACAACAAAGAGGCTGGAGAAAATATTTATTCAACATAAACAATATCGGTACAGTACAAACAGCACTTCTGGAAGGTGTAGCAAGCAGGCAGAGATACAAAGCTACATGTCCAAGAAACCCAGGAGCTCGTCCTGCTGGAAGGGGAAAATCCCACCCTGGGCACCTCTATGGGCTGGTGATGTCCTCCCACCAAATTCTCTGGCTGTGTCTCTGGTACTCAGCATCCACAGATGACACGAAACTGCTGGCCCCTCAGACAGAGCCCTGCAAGGTGGTCAAAGATGACCACGTGCACCACACAGAGCATGCAAACTGCATTTTGGTCTCAAGGTGTGCATGCCATCATGGTGCTTTCTCTTCACCTCCATTCTGAAGAGCCCAGAAGAACAAAGAAATCGCTCAGATCTTTGTCAAAAAGTCTTTACATGTAAGCACATCCATCCTTTTCTTCTGCTTCTTCACCCTGACACCAATGGTCGGTAGCTCCCTGAGGAGATGGTTGGGCTTTACTGCTGCCACTGGGTCTGCAAAACAAAGAAACAGCCCATTGTTTTCCCCAGCAAAAAGATGCCGATTGCGCTGTCATGTTTTGCCTTTCATCAATATACTCCAACTGCCCTTTCTCTCACAGCTGCAAGGTTTAGGATTGCTGACTCTGAACATCAGGAATTATGTTTATAAGGCAGAACTCCAGAACAATAGTGTTTGAGCGTCACACGAGAAATGGGCCCAAAACACAATCAGCTGCAATTCAATGCCACAGCAAGCTAAGACACCAGGTCCGCTGAGACTCAATAGTAGGACTAGATTTATTATTCTAAATCTCTAAAGCTTCATTTTAAATCCTGAATGTCTGTCAACACATGACAGAAGGTCAAATTATCCTATGCAAGGCAGTCAAATACAATGGAGAGCTTGAGAAGCAGGAAGGTTTTCTGGATATGCTGAGGCACTGAAGTGCAGAAGATCTACTACGCCAAGCAGCTGCTCACTCCTCCCACCACAAGTGCCATGCTTGGGGCACCCAGTATTATTTGCAGAAATACATGCAGCAATGCATTTAAGAGAGGTGGGTGTCACAAGGCCACTGAAAGAGGGGACAGAGATACCCAGAAGGGTCCATCATAGCCAGGGTGTAAGGTATAGTTCATCATGAAACAAAACCCTTGGCCGAAACTCTCTCCTGAATGTGTCAGGAACAGTGTTAGGCTGTCCTCTCTGTATCCTGAAATAGTCCAAATGCAGATCAAGCCTACAAAGGTGACAAATGCACCTCCGGTCACACCAGAGTGGCTACAGCAGTGGTGACTGGAGCACTTACCTGATGGGACAATTTTAACTGGTACATTCTCCTTGTCCCAGAGTCACCAGCCCCGGGGTGGAGCGCTGATCTGGCCCCTCAGGAGGGAGGTCCCTTGCTGCACATCCCAAATGCTGGCTGCTTACAGCCTTCTCCTCCTTGAGATGCTGGCACTGCTGAGCACATACACACGCTAAGTGCTGCAAGCGCTGGAGAGATGTGGTGGCATTTCCTCGGTAAAATGAGCCTTGCTGGGATTTCAGAGCTGACCAGGACCTAGAATAAATGATACAGGTGCAGAGAACCAAATGCAAGGCAAGGGGCTGAAGGAAGCGAGGTATTTGTTTGTGCTGGGTGGAGAAAGCTGCCTACCTGGAGACACAGGACAGTTAAAAACCACTCTTGGACAAGAGCTTGGAGGCACTTTGATAATTCCAGAGCCCAGGAGCCAAGTCTATAGCACACAACAAGCTCGAGCAGAACAGCTCTAACCACACTTTCATCAGAAACTTGTCCATGAGACCTTAAGAAAAATCTTTAAGTGGAGGAAAAGAATTCATGGATAATGGCAGAAGTCAAATGAGGGCCTGTGCTTACACCAGTACAGCAGTAAAGGCGAGTCCAAAAACATTGAAAAGTTCACAGAGACAGGATGTATCTTCTCAAGTGCTTATAAAATTCTCTGAAAACCTCCCTAAGCCTCGAAACTGCAGACAAAAGTTTAATACCTCCCTCAAAATATTTTATAAGTTTGCACTCTTTGTGGAAGATTAACTCAGCCCCTTCCTCATTTGGGTGAGTAGTGCTGAGGTCAGCCCAAATGTTGTCATTTATTGCATCCCTGTTCTGTACTGCCTACCCATTTCTTCCTTGGGTCATGCACAACTCTTCTGCTGGAGGTGGCTGATGTGTGCACTCCCTGTGCTTGGGCCAAGCAAGTGGCCAACACGGCCAGCACAGAACTTGGCTGAAGCCCATAACTCAGGCAGGACCTTTGGAATACATCCAATCCACTGTACTACAAAAAAGCAAAACCAAACCTGGGGGTCCAGCCCAGATTCACTGCCCCCAAACACAAACACTTCGGTTTTCACGATGGAAGGAGAACTTCTACAGCCTTTAGAGGTGCTGATTTGATTCTCACTCAGCAAAAGCGTCCATTTAATTGACAAGCAAAACCGGATCTGAAAGCTGCTCCCAATTAGTGCAGAGCACACCACTGCCCACCTGACACTGTGTAATCACAGGGTGTTCACCCCAGGGTGCAGCAGCCAAAAACATCCCCTAACCATGCTGGAGGACACAGTGCTTAGATGAAGGAGGACATCAGACCAAAGGTAACAGACCTGCCATGATGCTGCTAAGGGTGCCCTATGATAGGGGCAGACTGGACAGCCGGCATTTCAGGCCTCTCGCTCCACTGAGGGCTTGTCTGTTCTGCCCCAGCACCTACTCAAATGAGCAATGAAACTGAGTTAGGAGTGACCAAACAAAAGTGCAACTCCCCAGCCTGAGCTGGACATGACCAGTTCAAAATATTTCATGAGGTATACAACGCAGTGCTTCAGTGACCTTCACCCAGACTTCTTAATTCTCACATGCAAGAGGGGACAAGTGGCCTGTCAGATACTGCAGAAACAAGCCAGCAAGTGCCAAGAGATCCCTTGGTCTGAGCAGGGAAAGACTGCAGGCATTGTGGACACTCAAAAAAAATAAAATAAAAAAAAAACGGAGAAAACGCTATTAAAAGATGAGCAGTCCCTGGGAAAGGCTTCCAGGTCTGAAGAGCCTTTAGCAGCCTGGCAGCCCTGCCCACAACACTCCAGCTTGATGCAAAAGCCTTTGCTTCTGCTGCCCCGAGGACAGTTTCATTTACTTTCCTTTAAACCTGGAAAATAGGTCGCTTTTCTTCTCGTACCTCTATCAAAGCTCAGGTAGCAGAGACAACGTGAATTTACTTGTACTTCATAGGAAAGCAAGCACACACTAAGGGAGTTTCACCTTTTGCAAGGAGCAGAGATGACAGACTACTTCCCCACCATACAAGGCTTCACTCATTCCAGCGAGAAGCATCGATCCAAATACCTTGGACCACTTCATCCCTGCTGCAAGAGGTTTGGCCTGCCAGCTACTTTGCAGAGAGCATACCTAAATACTCTGGGGCTGCACTCAGAGTCTACATCTCCTCCCTGAAAGAGGCAGCCACTCAGTCAGCTCTCCCCAGTCCCACAGAATAGCCCAGCACAGAGCAGTCAACAGCTCCCACTGCCTCTGTGAGGGATGGAGAATCTCCCAGCTCATCTCCTGCACCAGTGAAGGCAGGAATATGACAGCCACCATCACCACATGCACATGGGGATTGGGCCAGGAACAGCTATGGGAAGGAACAGGGGAACTCTGAACACTGGAATCCATCTTTCAACTGTTCCCAAGTACACTACTTGTAGGTTGAGATTTATTAACAATGTAATTTTTAGTCGGACTTTTTACTCAAGAGCTGTTGCCTTTTATCCACTTCTAGCAGGCACTCTACACATATTTTGTAAGAGTCTTCACACAAGGACAAGAGAAAAACAACAACAAACACTCCCTCCTGGGTTTAGAAGGAAAGGACTTCTCTTTGCCAGAACCATGCTGGTATATTTGAATGCAAAGTCAAACAAATCCTTACCAATGGTGTCAAGATTTGAGTGGGAAAGAAATCAACTGGTTACATTCTTCTAGGACCAAATTTGCAATTTGTCCAATAATCTTCTGGTGAGAAGTAACAGTAAAAAACAAGCACTGTTAAAATCTGTTTTGTTTGCAAGGTAAGATCCTATCAGCAGTACATTAATAAAGATTAATGTCTTGAATTGCAGTTTTATCTGAAGATTTTAAAGACCCATAAAAATGTAGACTTCACTGGGATAACTGAAAGATTGTCATGAATTGTCAGAATTTGAGAAATGGGTTTTTCTTCTTTAGATTTGACTCACAAACTGAACAAAAATAAGCCTGTACTGCCTTATTTGAAGTCAGTTTACACTCCAGTTTGAATAGCACCTGCCCTTGGTTATGTTCCAGAAGAACATCTACCTTTCCACAAAGGGAGGCTAACACCCATTGTAAAACTTCCAGAGGCACATTAGATGTCTGTTCTCCCCCCAGCAATTTCACCCTTAGAAGTAGAAGGAATGCTGCCAGTTACAGCCTGTGCTGAGGAAACATTAGTTATAATTTTACCCTGGGAAAATTGCTGAACTGGGAGCTTCTGGTGTGGCATAGGTCTTGCCTTCGCAATCCAATGGTTCTTTTGATTCAGAGAGGCTTTGAAAGGGTGGTGATGAAAAACATAGCCTCTCCCTTTGAATCAGCCAGCTGCCTGCTTTCCTTTGCACTTTTAAATTTGGTTTATTAATTTGCCTAGGAGAAGAAAGAAATAACACTGACCCATCTAGAGAAGATATGTCCAAAAATGTATCAACAGAACATTATCTACTTCAGACTGAATATGAAAACAAAAAAACACCCCCACCTGTGGACTGTCTGAAGAATTTTGTACCTAGAATCACCTTACCAGGCTTAAGAAAAATACAGGAACGTCTTTATTAGCTCTCCTGGCCATATGAAGAGGAAAAAGGTAAGGGACAAAATAGAAGGATCTGACAAAACCACGTCTTTGAAATGTTGTAAGACACAAGAGCTCAAAGCACTCTCCAGATGTTTCTTGAAGCAACCAATAATAAAATATTCTCAGCTGGAATCACAATTCTGAAGATATTGAGTCCACTTGGTTATTATGGCAGTAGCCAATGAAACAGACAGCTTCATCTATAGCCTGACTGCAGAAAAAAGGCATGAAAGTGCTTTGAAGTCACACATTAATAATTATCTAATTTATGATAAAGATGTAAACAGAACCACAATTTTGAAAGTCACAGCTCAGTCTGGTAAAGAATTAGAAATACGGTGTGAAATTGTAATCCTAAATTATGCATTCCTCACTCCAGTATCGATGAAACACCATGGGCAAAAAGAACTGACCTTTAGGACCTCTGTCACTCAGTTTTCTTTCTTTCTGTCTCATCTATTCCCCTTCCAACAACTCTCTGAATCCGAACTTAGCAAAGCAATGTCCCAGTCTCACAAAAACGATAATCTATCGAAACCCCACAGGAGGTACAGAGACTGCCAAGAGGGAGAACAGTGCAAGGGAAGGGTAAGAGTAGAACTTACTGAGATGACAGGCTTTTCGGAAGTCCTTGTCAAGACAGACTGCAATAGGGAGCATTTACCCGCCTCTTCCATGGTCCCATGCATTTCCAGGGCTAGCTGGGACTTCTTCCTCTCTTCTTGTAACTCCCATTAAAATTATCAGCCTACAGATTTCATAACAGGCAGGAGAACGAAAAAACCTAAACATTATCACGAGAGAAATCGTATTATGATTAACTATTTCAAAATGCCTGTGGGTTACTTAATACCTTGGGACAGGCAGCATAACACCACACAGGTGTCACTGTATGGGGACAGGAGCCAGCCTCCTGCTAAAAATACACACGAGGCAGCACTCAGCAGCGGGGGCCTCTCCCCAGAGCTCTGGAAGTGGGCTATGCATGTGGCACGTGGAACCTGCACTCCAACCCATCGGTGACCCAGATGCTTCCCTACCCCTGCCCCACTCCAAAATCTGTCCATCTTTGGATTTGAAATCCCTTAGAGAAGCAGGTGTGGTTTTGGGGGGCTGGCAGGAAGGGGCTGAAGTCCTGAATTAAGCTAAATACTAACAGCTGTGGCTAAATTCAAAAGGCTCTTTCAATGCACTAGTGCATGAAAGTTTTTTACTTCATTTTGCCTCTTTTCTTGTGTTTGGAGTTTTCTTAAATGCTGGAAATGTATCTAGGGATGAACGGAGAAAGTCATATGCCCACCATTCCCTATGCAGGTAAAGCAGCAACTTTTTTTTGTTAGTCTGAAGGGCAGGATTCAAGGAAAGGAGAACACAGGAGTCTGCTCTGGCAGGCAAAAAGGGTGCTTGGCAAGACAACGACCATATGGCACACGAACAAAGCATATTTTAGATTTGCTTCATTTGATTCCATTACATGTAAAAGATACTCTAAGATCCATGGCTAAGAAATACAATTTTGGTTGTTGTTTTCAGACCTGTAGGGATTTCTCCAAGTAGTCCTCATAGCTCATACGATAAAAACATCCATTTGGCAGCTAATTTTTACATTTTTTATGCACAGTGGTGATTAACCCTGAATCTATATAACCCTGTGCTATATGCGAACAGCAGCCATCCTCACGAAGCAGCAATCCACTGTTCAGCTGCGGACAGTCTCTGCTATCTAGCTCAGCAAACTCTTAATTTTATATTAAAAGGCTTTTATTTGATCCAGCACCAAATCAGACCACACATACAACCTTAGAAGAGTGGATGAAATCTACATTATATACAATATGCACTTCTTTGGATGGCATGGCCTGCTTCTAAGTCTGTGGTAATACTTCTCTGGTCATTACTAAAACACAAAACACCAGTGGCTGGGCAACAAAAGAACCTGAAAATGTTTAAAGAAGCAGAAAAATCTATGCCTGTCAATCTGTGATAAATGCCTATCTCACTTTCTCTAACTACTGGCTTTTATTGCCTCTAATGTACAACACATTTCAATAAAATTGAAAATAAAAATGCATTGGCATAAACCAATGGTTGATGTATCTATGTCATGGCACAGAGAAGAATCACATCCTTAGATGATTCCAAGGGACAGCTCAAACTTAAAACAGCAAACAGCAGCTTCATCAAGAAAATAAAAGATAAACATAGCAAAGGCACATTATTTTCAAAACACAGAGAACTTGAATAAGACAACCCTGGACACGAGCCACCACGGGGTAATAAGCATTTAGCCATGAAATAAATGTCTCTTCTGTCAGGCTGTTTTGTAAGGGAGAAGCTGGCCGTGGCCAGAAGGCTCAGCTCAGCTCACTTGAACTGCTATTGAGGCAGTAAGCTTTAGATGAACTTACCCTCATCCAGAATAATACTTGAAAAAATCTTTCGTTGGGTTTGTAGGGAAGGAGGGGAAGACTTCATTTAACCAAAGCTAGAGGAAACAAACTCACTGAATATCTTGAGTGGTAACAACCAGTAAGACCATGCTGCTCAGGGCCCTCTCTAGGCCCAAACTGAGTTTTGAACCTGTCTTCTGCATTAGAGAAAAAACAACTTTAAAGAAGGATAAAGACTACAAGATTGGGGAAAAAAAGATTAAAAAAAAAATCATTAAAAGAACAGCTTTGAGTATCAAAAGTATGAGAAGGTGTCAGGTATAGACAACCACCAACTATGATGAAATAATTTTTTAAAACCGTATGCAAGAAGCCCACCACATTCCAACAGAAAAATGGAGGAAACGTTCTCAAGAGAAAGAGTTGACAGGTAAAGAGACAATTGTATATGGTGACACATCCAGAGTCTTTAAAAGATCAATCTCAGATAAAGTATGGGAGATAACTGCAAAGGATTTTTTCTGGAACCAGGTAAGTTTGAGGAGACATCGGGAAGGCCTTAAAGCTCGTGTCTCACTTCATGCTTGCCTCCCACTCAGGAGCAGTGAAGGAAACCATCAGCTCCCTCCCTGGTGCGGAAAAGGAGGAAAGCAGAGGCTGAAGCACTAGCATTCCTGAAAAGGGCAAGGACAGCGGGCAACAGAGACATGAGCACATGATGGGAGTGGGAAACCAAAGCATCCCCTTTTTAAACAACAAACCCCTGCAAGGAAAAGGAAAGAGCAGACAGAAGGAGGAGGCATTAAATTGCTAAAAGTAGGGAAAAAGCCAAAAACAAAACCAAAAGCAAACTCCCTCCAAATGCCAAACATTTCAGTTGATAGGTCTCTCCTCCAGAAAAAATATTTGAGAAGCCTGGCTTCAAGAACAGAAGATTTGTAATGTCAGAAATAAAGGAGCATTTGAAACAAACAGGAAGGGTTTCAGGAGTCCTGCGGTGATCACCCAGTAGAGTGCAAGAGAACTTCAGTAACGATCCCCAAGTTGTAGATTATCTCAGCTATCTTCCATCCCATTACAAACACAGTCAACTAAACACTTGATTTCTGATGAACACCAAACCAAAAGGGAACAGTTTGGGGAGAGGTTTATCTGTGGGGAAAGGGGTTGAGTGGAAGGATGAATGGCAAGATTTTGTTTTTCAGCAGAAAAACCAGGCCTCATGATTTCCACCCACACTGCCTTGCACAGCGAACAGAACTTCAATCCAGAAATCAACAGTGGGTGAGGGTATGTGTGCGCCTTATTCCACATATTTGACACGCAGCATGCAATGAGGTGTGGCAAGTGGAACTCCTAACTCCAGCCCTGGCCAGGAAAGATGGCTAGATGCCAACCACACCATGAAGGTCTTGTCATCTAAAATTCCAGTAAGGTCCTGAGGTGCCCAACACCTTCTCATACTGAAGTGTGCCACAGATATAGAAAAAATTTATATTAGACTCACAGGGTTTCATAGCCACAGGAGTCTTGCCTGCCACATGCTTGCTTCAACAAAACCTCTTAACCCATCTCGCAGTGAAGAGTTAAAAAGTGCTCAGCATCACGTAGCTTCACCGAGAGTGACACACTCCTGCCAACAGCAGCCTCACTTGACCAGAAGCAAGTCTGGAAGTTTCTAGGATGCTGACGCTGTGGAATCCAGTAATAAGGATGGAGGTTCACCTCGTGAGGGCACAGTGAAACAAGCCAGGAGGGTCATCTAGGACTAGAAACCCAGGAGAAATCTGAATGCATGGCTGAGCTTGAGCAGTAGCAGTTACATTAAAAATGGTTTTAAACACAAAAAGGGAACTGAAGACAAGCAGACAAACTCTTAATATTCATATGCAAACTGGAATCAATGACGATGATTGATTTTTATAAAGTGTCTAACAATACAATGCCAACTAATTCCTCCCACCTGGAGCCTGGCACCGTTTAATGTATATTTAAATCAAAAAAACCCTGAGTACGGTTTTTTCTTCCTCCCCTTCTTCTGGCTCTTTTTCCACGCTGACGCTTGTTTGCATTACATCTATTTTGAGCTAAATTAAATAGGAGAAGCAGAGTTTTGATTCAGTAGTAGCAATAAATGGGGTTAGCCTGGCATTGATCTGTGTAAAGGGGCCAAAGCTAGGACTGCCAGAAGCAAAACATGGTCAGTGAACTCTACAGCACAAAGAGTGACCCTGCAGCTGAATTCCTAGCCCTGATTTCAACAGAAAGAGACTTGCTTTCCTGAACAAAGAGTATTTCAGGCAGCAGATTAGCAAAAGAAAGTCTACTTGCAATGGCAGACAGAGGAAACTGACCAAAATAAGAACCACAGCAGACTTCGGAGGATTTTAAAAAGCCTCTGAACAGTGCAAAACAAATGCCTGCCTTATTCTGCATTTCTTGTATACCACCATCAAGTCCAAATGCTGAAGAAACAATATTTTTCTTTTGCATCTCAGTTAAATTGCTTTAAGTCAGTAAAGTGTGCAGCTGGGAAGATGAGCCAAAACCACGTTAAGGATTGCATGCCTAAAAGTTCCCTTGAAGACTAAGAACATTTATCTTGCAGCCCTACAGAAAGGGCAATCACATTTACTCTAAGAGGAAAGGCCCTTTTTATAAATCATGCTTTAAATTCAGCCAGCAAATTTGTACAGAAGGAGAATTTCACAATCCTTAGGAAACACGGATCAAATTTGCTCACTCTCTGGGTGTTTGTGCCGTTGTGCAACGCAGAACAGGGCGAGCACAGCAGTAAATCTGGCCTCATGACTACCAAGTTTAATCACAGTGTATCTACGTTGGAGAACAAAGTGCCTCTTATTCCCACTGCACTGCGATCCCACCGGCTCTCAAGCCAAGCAGGGTCGGTTCAGGCCAGCTTTTGGCTAGAGGCTGGCAGAGCACTGGAATCAGCCGTTCTGAGGCTGAAGCGAGCTCACGTCTCACTTCCAAGTGAGGCTGCTTCACACAGGAGAAGCACACAAGGTGTTGGGCACTCAGTCATCCCTATCAGCAGCTTCAGCCACTGCTCCGAACGCTTTGGCAGCTCTGCTGGCTCTTGACAGGTCCTGCACACAGCGAGAAGCACAGCCCTGCCAAGCAGCAATGCTTCTTATCCTCATTTTTTAACCCAGGACATTTGGGTGACATGGTGTTGTGTGCCCAGCCCTCACCCTTGCTGGAAATCCTGAGTCAGGGCTGTTGCCCAGCAGTGCAGCCCCACTCCTCAAGCTGGCTTCACCAGGAGCAGCAGGGACCTCAGTCCCCAGAGCAGTGAGAAAAACAGAGGAGCACTCATTATCACTGCTTTGACTTCTAACCCATTTCTTTTCCATATGTTACATGAGCATTTCCTTAAAAACAAGGATCACAAAATACTGAGCCACGTCAAATCCTTGTGTATGAGCTATTAGAGGTCTTCAGCCCATTTTCCCTGCACCAAGTTCCATACGCGATTTTTGCTTGCTTCTTCACCAAGCAGAAAGAGGCAAGGTGGAGACCCACAGAGGAAAGGAAGATTTAAGGAGTCTGTCGGCATACTGACAGCCTGCAAAAAATTAAGTCAGAAATCTGCAAGACAGCACCTTGGGTTTTTTAATGCTACTCATTTGGCTTGCCACTTTTATTAGGGGTTGATTACATCCTTCTCTTGAGTTTTGTGGTGGCTGCAATGTCGGAGTATGGGATGTGGTTGTCATGACTGGGAACTTGCTGACTGATTTACGAGAACTCACAAACCCACAGAACCAGAAGATTTTTATTATTCACTTACGTTCTGAATGTTCCTTTCACCTTTCATTGAATAAATCTTGAGAAAGTGAAGATTTATTTCTAGTTTGAAATTCAGTTTCCCTTTTGTAGAAGGGTGCCTAAGCATAATATATCTTTGCTATGCAAATCACCCTACAATATCCCTCTGAACAGCTCGAGCTCAATATACCTACATTGGTAACAGCATCTTAAAACTAAGTTGTCATTTTAACTGTTTAGTGGGCATTGAGCCATCTCAGATCAGTTCACTATTAAAAGCGGCAATTTTTGTAAATTATACTCTTCATGAGAGCAGCTGCCTAAGCTTTAAATATGTTATGATACCTTCCTGACCACTCCATTTAAATGAGGATAGCTGAGGGCTCAGACATCATCATGCAGCAAATAGCTGTGCAATTTCGGACTGCTCTTTTTGAACCACTTCTCTCCCAGGGCTACCACCCCCATAGCAGAGCTGGCAAAACGGACTACGTGCCCCTGCCTCCTCTGTTCCAATTCGCAGACTAAACATGGCAACTCAATTTGCTGGTGACAGTGACAGCACCCAAAAAATACTAATCTCTTGACCACGGTTTGTTGTAGCTGCTGAAGTGTAGGCACATGGTTCCTTTTGCTGACTCCACAAGGGAGCAAAAGCCTTCCACAAAGGAGGAGGGCAGCCGAGGGCAGTAACATCAAGCTAAGATTTGCCAGGGCTTGTCTGTCAGAGGACAAAGTTTTGCATTTTAACCACTTTTGGCACATTCCACATTCGGTATTTTCAGGAGCTTTCTAGGATGTTTATGAAACAACTGCAAGGTAGGCAACCAAATTGACGGCGGCACAAAGAATGCCTTCCCACATTCTTCTCCCATGCTCTTACTGTTGAAATAAATGAAGATGTAGTTTATCTTTCTGTAATTACAGTTTGTTAAAAGAACAGGTTGTTAAGTTAGGGTAAGGAGCCCATGAGCCTGTCCTCTGCTTTGAATACCACAGCGATGTAGATTTTACCAAATAAAAAGACCAGTCAAAACATTACTCAGAGAGAATCCACACTCTGATGCCATCCAGCATAAAATGACCTACTTCTGAACTAGTCACGTTAATCAAACCAATCAATTGGAAATTGTTCTTATGAGAGCAATTTTAACGTAGGTGAACACTGTCATGTTTCAGTCATTTAATATTTACTGAAAGGATACTACTACACATTTGCTTTATGACATTTCTGTACCATACATCATCAGCTGTTTGCTTTTAATCCTGCATTTCCCCCATTAAATACTTACAGTATTTATACAGCCTCGTAAAACTCCAGTACAAAGGAATAAGCCACCAGAACTTTTCCCCATACATTACTTACCAACTTAACTGTGTAACGCAACGTGAAAGGTTTATGCACACCAGCTGGATCTCATTACTGCTAAGTTCCTGTCTTTTTAAAGTGTACTTTATCTGGAATATTGAAGTCCCCTAGAATTTCACTTAAAAGTACTGAGCTGACATACACACAATCTCCTACTGCTGGATGCTAACTCAGTAAATAGGTTCATAAATCAAACATGTGGACACTAATTTCTGAAGTTTAAAATGCATCAGCTTCGATTCAAATATCTGAAGCCAACTGGACACCTCAGCCTAATTCAGTCTTCCCCTCCTAACCATCACAATAACTAGATATGCTACTCCTTGTACAGTAAGAAAATCAGGAAGAAAAGTAAGAAAGGAAGAGTTTCAAGAAAGCATTGGTATCACCTCCCTACTGATTGGTGCTAGGGCTCAGAGGTACACCAGCTTTATATAGCAAGATACATCTAAAAAGCAGGAATCTGAGCTGAGATGAATTCAGTAGGAAGACCATCAAAGAGCTTACTAAATACCCAGATGAACCAAAGGAAGCTTGTCAAACACTTTGGTATTACCAGCTGGGAGATTCCTGTTCAATCGTGAGGCAAGAATTGCGGTTTAATAAAAGCATAGAACAAAACCAAGCATAAAAAAAAATCATGTGCAGTGATTTTATTTTTGTTGTATATTTGACTGTAATTACTGTCTTAAGTACTTTAATTGCCTGGCATCTCCTCAAGTGCCTTGCCTGTGGGGAGGGGAGGCAGGGCAGTTTACAGTTTGTTATTAATGAATGAAGTACAAACAAGTTTACCTTGTCTGTAATCAACGTTCCCATCAAAACAGCTTGAGAGGAAGATGTAAAGGGGTCCATTCATCCCACAGACCCAATGTGACTATGTTAATATCTGCTTTTTAATGTGCTTCTGACCTGTCACTTACACCTCAGAGGGGGAAGTGGGAAACGTCTTTATAACACCCACATGAGAAGCATTGCCTATCTGTCCATTTCTGTTCTCTTCTACAGACATCTGCTCTTGGCCACAGATGTGGGGATGGGGTATGGGGACAGGCCCCATATGACCTTCCTTGCATGCATTCTAGGTGAGAAAACAGGGTATGCAAGCAAATCTGTAGGGTCATTTACAATAGCTCTGGAATGACACACATCCAGCCCTTCTTCACTGGAAATAATTTTTGCCTGGAGTGGAAATGGAGTGGAGGGAAACAAGAATAAATGATGAGAAGCAGCTCATACAGGATGAAATAAAATATAATTGTATGCTTCATTAAGAAATTATTAGAGACAAGAAGCCATAAGTAAAAGTCAGTGAGTTATATGAAGAAGATAGTGAAGCCAGGAGGATGGAGAAGCAAACTGCTATTTTTCACAATTAGTGAAAGACACAGAGTGTCAAAATTTGGCCATTAGTCTTGCTTTTCCACTTAAATTGGTACAGGAGTCTGCTGCTTTTAGGTAACATTGCATCCACAGCCCCGCAGACCATCCAGGCAGCAAGTGCACCACTGGCAGAGAGAGCTTTCTCTTGTGGCCATCGCCCTGTCCAGCTGGTCAGGAGCTCACCTCTGGGGCAAGAGCAGCTCTTCACCACCCAGGCTGCCAACAGGAGGGACAGCCAGCATGAGTTCTGGTAGCCTCCACTGCAAGGATACTTGCCCAGTAAGATCCAGACTGAGACTGCTAATTTTCTCACGAGCCACCAAAAAATGCGCTTTAAGAACAGCTAACAAGCTTTCCGTTTTTACAGATGGGGACCTTTTTCCCCACCCCCATTTTTAACTCTATCATTAGTGCAGCCAGAGTAACACTTCTGCCACGTATCCTGTATCCTGCTTATAGCCTTCCATCGGCTGGTACAGCATCTCCAACATTGTCATCTCCTATGTCTTGAAACACAACTTAGTTTCGTGGCACCGTCCCGCTGGCATGCAGGCAGCACACTTATTGCCCCAGGGAGGCTCTAGGTTGTGGTGGCCACTTTTCTCCACAGTTAAACACAAATTTCAAGTCACAACAAATCCAGCATATTTGACAGTTTCTCCAAAGCACACTCCTACTGCTTATACAACAGTGCTCAAAGCGTCCTCCCATCATTTTAAAAAAAGCAGATATTGCTGATCAGATGAACACTTCCCCTTGAATAAATTTCTTGTAAAATGCATAACCATGTATCTTGATATAGCTACATATATAAAGCATGAAAGCAGACCCTGTAAATATTGATTTTAGCCTCCTACTCATGAAGATGCACAGGCAGAAACTTGATAGGAGAGATCATAAAAGTTTAAAAAATATTTATGGAAGAAGAGGAGTACAGTATGATAGCAGCTTAACTCCTTCTCAAGAATGGGTTGCTGAAAGCTAGCACCCAGCCATCTACCCACCAACAAGAAATTCCTGACTTCTCAGAGCTATGACACGACGTGTTTCCTTAGGGAAAGAAAAAGTGTTTTGATCAAGCACACCACCGAGGCATTTAAGGTTGTCATGTAACATGAACTGACTACACAAGAGAAATTCAGGCATTAACATACACAGAACAGACTAGCATGCACAAGTCATTTTGGATGCAGACAGCTATTCATGCAAATAATTCAACAATCCTAGTATTCCACTGGGAAACTGTGAGTCAGACAAACATGGGAAAAACAAGACACTCCAACTGTCTCCCCTCGACCCCGTGCCCTTCCCGCGTGCCCTCCCATCACACAGTGGAGCTGCTCTCTCTGTTTGGCATCCAGGTGGGATGAAGCTGTCTTTGAAAGCAGGAACCCACGGGGGTTCTTCTCAGGAATTTTAGGAAGTGGCTTAAGGATTAAGAGAGTATATGACTAGCTTCCACAGCGCTTTTATCAAAAACATGTTTTCCCAACTTCCTCAGAGAGTTTTAATAAGATGCGAATGAGAAATTGATCTGGACACTTTAGTTTACAAGGAGTATTTCAAGTAGCTTGAGGAAACTACTTTATTGTCCATTAGGCAGAAAAGCAAATACAATGCTTACTGGACATTTTACCACCGTGCTGACAGCAGATTTCTTTCAGAATACATACCCAAGAACCAAAGCTTACTCCAACACAAAACTCTAAAGGAAACCACTGTTTTAAATTTCACATTTTTTAAGCTTAAGGAAAAAAACCCTTTAGATTTTAGTTCCCCTAAGAGGCAATAATACAATGCACTTAGTTTAAGTCCCACTCACTTTTTTTTTAAACTCAGTCTAAAGTTGAAGAAAACCCAGACTTCTCTCCCTGCCCCTTAACTGTTCTTTTATATTTTCCTCTAGCTTTTTTACTTTGAAGAAAAAAAATGCATAGTTCTTCTTTGCCACCCCTCTGGGTCTATCTTTTCCTTGATCAAATTTTGTTCCAGTGCACCTACTACATTTTTTATTTAGCATTAGGAAAGAAGGATTTTTTTCCCCCTAATTTCTTGCTCCAGTTTTAGCCCCTCTCCAAACAGAGACATTATTTTTTGGTCCTTGAATCCATTAAACTAATCCAGCAGAAGCACGCTGGTATACAGAAGTTAATCTAGTTCCCAAACTGATATGCTGCAACAAGATAGTTGGTAAGGTATTCTCACCCTGCTTTTCCTCTCCTTATTTTCCATTTCAACTTAATACTTCCATCTCTTTCTTCTCACAAAGTAATCATGTTCTGCCTTCAAAATCCTGCTAGTTCAGTTATTTAACTCGTTCCGGTCTCCAGACAGGTTGGAAAGCTCATATCTGCTCCTTTCTTCTCCTAAAAATCTGGTCCCTTCAGATAAAGTAAGTAACAGCTATTTCAGGCCACTATCATTAATGGTAAAGACAAAGGTTTTCAGGTTGGGTCTATTTTTGGAGCTTTTTGATTTTATAACGACTGGAGGCAGGGGGAGGGGAGAAGAGATTTAAATTTTTCCTGATAGCATTAGTTCCCTTTCTGGGAGGAAAGCCTGAGAAGAGCCGCAGAAGCCAGAGCCACGGGCTGGCAGCAGTGCCCATCATCCCAGGGCGGCACGGTCAGTGCTGCAGCGGCTGCAGCCTGAACCAGCTCCCCGCAGGAGGGACGGGGCCACAGAGGGCACTGCCACCCCCCTGCGCCAGAAAAGGGGCAGCTGCTCTCGGGGTTAGGGCAGCTGGGTACTCTGGCAGCTCTCTTGCTGGTAATCTTCTCAGAACAGCGCCAGAACACCACGGCACCAGAGCATTTCACAGCAACTAACACTGGTTAGATCATAACCCTGTAGCAAAAGAAGTGTCCAGTCAAATCAGACCAGCACTTTACAGAAATAAAAAAGCCTTAATAAGCTAGAATAGTCAGATGAGTTACCAAGCAGAAGGAGTTTTAGCAAAAATTTGGACATGGGCCTTGTGAAATCTAAATTTATAAAAATTCTCATCTATTATATTTTTTTCCTTGAAAGACACAGATTTGACCTGATGCCTTTGTATCTCTCAACAATTAAAACAACATACACAAGCTTCTGAAAGTTTTACATGACAGTCACAGTTACTACCGTATCATTCTCCTGTACTGCAAATCTAGCCTACTATTACATTCATGATCCTGAACATATCCACTGGCAGTTTGGAAGTGAATAGACTGTACTGAGAAAAACCAACTGGTTAAAATTCTACTTTAGCGCAAGAATGAGAAATCTTTTCTTAATGAATTAACACAGTAAACTTCGAAGTGTTGATTTATCCTGCTCTGTACCATGGGGATAATTTTGTCAGTTACATAGGAGTGTAGTGCTGCTCCCATACATCAATACAATGCATTAGCAACTCAACTAATGCTATATTTAGTACTGAGTCACTGTACATTCCACATGCAATGCCCATTTTGACACATTTGTACTTCCTAGTTACAATAAACCTCATTTTCCTTATCTTGGATTTTTTTTTTTTAATTCCTTACTCTTGATCCTTTTCAATGCCTAGAACTGAGGGGAACACCTCATATCTAGAGTACTTTCAGTGGAAACATTTGTATTCAAGTGCATCTCAAAAGTAACACACTAAAAGTCTCCCGAGAAAGGTAACTTACAAAGACTTCTAAGAGATAAAACCGGTAATAAGGTTGCTTTGGAAGTGTGTCAAATACCCCCAAAAGAAGGCAAAACTACAAAGTTCCGAAAGGACATTAAAGTTGTTTCTGCTTTTCAAAAATCAAACTGTAACTGTGTTACACATACTGCTTTGGATCGGCAGCAGCTTCAGAAAGCTGATTTTGCAGCAGTTTGAGGCTGACACCAAAACCACGTTAGTCCCACTCTGCCTATTTTATTTTCAAATGGTACTTGGGGGAAAAAAAGCAGATTCAAAGGCTGAGGGATTTCGCATTGCCATCCCTGCTAAGGAATATAACTTTTTCAAGTGTTCATGCTTGGGAAAAAAAATCATATTCTTACCAGCATCAGTCAGTTCTAGAGCACTTAAGTTTTCCTCACACGGTTTCAAGGACCACATAGCTTTGCCTTATCTGTTCTTCCTCAAAGAACAATTACTTTTCCACTCCCAAGTTTGTCAGTCACTGATCAGTGTGTGTTTTCAGAGAAAGTGGGTTTTTTTCAGGGAAACTGTATTTTCAAAGAGATAATCAGCAAGATACATACTTCAGCACTACTAAATTAAGAGAAAAGAGAAAATAAACTGAAAAACGAAACAGTTCTTTCTGAACTGCTGATTAGCCAAACCCCACAAGCTTAGAGCATCTTATTATTTCCCCCATCCCTTAAAAAGCATTTCAAAAACTTGAGCAAAATGTGAACCTGGTCTTGCAACAGTCTAGGGACAGCTTCCAGAAACTACAGTATCATGACAAGAAAGACATGACATTTTCTAAACTCAAGATGGAAACTAGTACTGATCAACTTGATAAAAGCCTACAAAAACCATCACCACAAACAGCCAGTTTTGGTGGTGTCACTGTCATATCTAAGATAAGGAGGTACAGCAAGCAAGCTTTTTTTGTGACTAGCCAGTGCTGCTAGCTATAAAATCATTAGAAACATGGGGAAACCCTCAAAAAGGCAATCACTTGAAGCAGGCTCCCTCTTTATCTGAATTTCAAACACAGTTTGTACTACAGCCATAGGATTCTGTTATGACATCTGTGCTCCCATTTACACTTTCCAACTTGTCAACCCAACTCTCAGCTAGGTCCTCCCAATTTGGCATCAAAACTAGATGGGTTAATTACAGCACTTCAGATGACTCACATTCTTCTGAATGGGGCGATCTCAATACAAGGGAAGGAATTTATCAGGCAGTCCCAGGTAAAACAGCCAGCCCTCAGAAGAAGGAAGGAAGGAAGCTATTTAAGTCCACTTCACCTTCCTTGCTTCTCCTCCTTCCCGCATTTCAGGCACAAGGTCAAAAAAGTCTCAAGCCACCCCAAGTAGAAATGAAGTGAGGAGGGCAATGTGAGCGGATTTCCTCTTCTCTTTCATGCTAAACCCACACACCCACGCTCCCAGGCACACCACACACTTCCGCTGCTGCTTCTCCGGGGCAGCTTTCAGCCAGAGGATGCTCAGTAATCAACCACGGGTGCTACTGAGCCCAAGAGTTTCGATGCTTTCCTTCGTGGGCACTACAGACACCTCACCCAGGAAACAAGAGCTCACAGCAGCAAGGTGAGGACAAGCTTCCCATCCGGTCACCCTGGATCAGAGTAAGAGCTCGGTATGACTACACTGGACTTCAATAACTCAAAGCCAAGGCATCAGACACGGCATGCTGCCCTTACTGCAGACCAACCTCTCTCTGCCGCTTTTGAAGCCTACTAGAACCATACAGAGAAAAACCAACAGCAGCAAAAGAAGCAGCTAAATATATCACAGTGGTGAGTAAAAGCTGAAGGGTGCTGAGAAATCACTCTCGAAATTTTTCCAGCAATCTTTAATTTTGAGTAAATGTAAGTGGACACACACACACACAAAAAGCTTAAAATAAAGGTGTTTTAGGGAAGTCATTCATTTATGCATTACATTTCTGACAGACTGACACAGAAGGAGTAACAGAGTACACAGGTGCCAATTTGCCAGGGAGCCTGAGAGCTGTGGCTCCTTCATTAGAGCTCCCAAGCACAACAGTCTCAACTGCACTGGCTTCTCTTCCTCTCACTCCTGATATCAAAAACCAAACTAAAAAAAAACGACAGCATCATCAGACCTGGTCCCTGGGCACTTTGAGGAGGAGAGTGGGAAATGAAGCACTGTGGTAGAGATATGTTCAGCTCAGAAATCACCCCAGCACCTCCACAAGACTTTTTGGATAAGGAAACAGAAAGGAAAGCCAAAATTCAGTTTCACACCTTGCCTCCTGCAAAGGGTTTTCTGTTCTCTTCCCTTTACACAGACAAGTGCTCCAGCCTGAGTTACCTGAACAGCACCTACCAAACAACCTCCCTCCCACCATGAGCTACTCCCACTACCAAAAAAGCTCCACTCAGTCCTCATCTCCTGCCCCCACCTTGGTGAAGGATTGGTTTCTTACAGCTGGCGCCACTGAAGAGAAGTGATTACCTCTTTCCAGAACTCACACAATAATGCATTGTCCAGACTACACGACCTATTTTAAGTACCAACACTGCAGACCACATCAGAACACTCAGACTAGGACTGGAAGCAAGTCAGAAGTCCCAAGGAGCTGCTAGCTCAGAACTGTGCTATATGGAGCAGATGTTCCCTAAACATACACTGAAAAATAAAAATTCCATACATTGGTAAAGTGAATAAGGCTTTAAAATTTCACTCAATTTCCATTTCATTAAAATTATCTGTCCTAGCTACAGAAGTGTACAGGTGCATACAATAGGTAAGCTTATCAATTAGCTAATAATTTTATTGGAAATGTTTATAACACACTTGTGCACTACAATTTTGATTATTTTCGAAACTAAAAGTTGCATTAAGAACATATCAAAGGTACTTGTTCTCATCGGGGATTAAGTCCTTAGCAAGTTTGAAGGTTTTCAGATCAACTAAAACTAGCTGAGTGCAAAGCATGTAAATTTCTAAAAGCCCAGAAAAGCCATTTTTCCTTGTTGATAATCCCCAAAAAACAACCAGAACAGAATTCAATTGTACATCTTCCAATGTTTCTTTTAGATCAAGGTATTATGAGAAGTTCCAATCCCTTCCTTATTCCCCTCTCAAATGCCTGGAAGAGACTTAGAAAGCATTCCCTGGAAACATGATTATATATTTTTACTGTCTCAACACTAACAAATCTCTTCTACATCAGATAAAATGCAGTTACCAACACTTGTCCCTTGAATCCAAAATATGATAAAAAAAATTATCTTGCACATACATATTTGGCTACATGCCCTTAACAATTTCCTTCTGAAAAGAAGGGTGCATTTGTTGCTTCAGAAACAGAAAAGCAAAATAATGTGGAAAGGACACAGGGAAAAAGATGAACAGAAGGGCTTCGAAAGTGACTGAAAATCTACAACATCTCTAATTAGGTTCCAGGTTCGAACACAATAGTGGGGGTACCACGGCCTGTTATCAAGTTTATAGCCAAGGGCACAAGACAATACAACCCCACATTCAATTTAATTACAGCCTATGGCTTTTGCAGTAGTGGTGTGTTTCAAAGGGTTTAAGCACTCATTTATTTCTACACCATACATGAAATAAGGCAGCTCCCTGTCATACAGACTCACCAATTAGACTGAGCAGTTTCTGATCTCTTGCTCTCTAGAAGCAGAGCAGTGGGCAATGGGAAATCTTTTACAGGATAATCACAGAATACTTCTTATTAAAAAAAAAAGAAAAAAAAAAAGAGCAGATCTCTGCTGCCTTTAAGCTTGTGCATTTTATCTTTGATGTGCATAGAGTACCAACACAGTCATTTCTGATTCTATAGGATGTAAAAAGTGTCAAAATACAGCAGCATTTCAGTGGTGTTGGTTTTTTTTCTCCTGATTGTATTAAAAAGGTCATCTTCATTTGAGCTGCAAGGAACTGGCCACCTCTCGCATTCTTGCCATCACTGAAGGCTGGACAAAGCAAATTCTCCGACTAGCTCATGTGATGCAACCAAATAAAATGAGTCTAATTTCTAAAAAGGAAAAATATTTTGAAAAATCAGGTGATAGTAGAAATCACCAGCTGAAATAGTTAGACAATTTAATACCTCCAACATGTCACGCCAAGAGGACCTACAAAGGTAGTATTGGACCTTTGGCTCCACAGCCACCATTCTAGAGGCACATATCAAAACACCATTCCTGGATCTTCTCTGAAATACTCTCCCAAGTCACCTTAAATCAACTCCCTCCCTAACAGCCAATTCAACATGGACCAGCCTCAGTCTAGGAAAGAAAGAACAGTTCCCTTCATTCCTTTCAGTGCACGTACTGCCCCCAAAGCTGTATATGAGATCACTAAGCCTAATCTCTATTCTGCTTGTCCTGTAGTCATCTTGGGAAACACTCACATGCCTACCAAGCCTCATGTTCGTTATAAGGAACATAGCCTGGGATATCTTACTTTCCTAAAAAGAAAAACCCTATCTGTCTTCAACAATCTCTAGAAGCAGGCGGTCACAAACAACACTGACCTCCACCCAAGAGGGCAACAGCCAGGATTCATGCGTTTCACTGTGGAGATTGACAAGAAAGCTTTGGGGACCATACTTGGCACAACTATTACCTTATCCCTCTGCCCTCCAAGGATTTCAGAGCAATTTTGATGACTATCAGGTATAATAGTCCCTTCTACAGTTCTACTTTCCACATCTTTAACTTAGTAGAAGATGAAAAAGAGGCCTCATTAAAAAACCCCTAAGTAACAAAGTAACAAACAGTAGCCTCTAAGGTAGATACAGTTTCTTAAACCGTAGGTTAAAGTTTCTTTAACCCTTACCTTCTACGATTTTAACCTCGGCGCTCCTCTTGAAAAAGACACCCAGCAAATCCTGGATTTTCCTGCAACCTGGGATAATCCAGTAACCAAAGAGATGGGCACAAACTACGCAGTAGGGCAGCCAGCGCTAACCTCTGAAACCTGATCAACAGTAGCACTGCCACAAGAACTAAATAGGTATTTAGCAGTCATCAGTCTTAATAGCTCCCGTGCTTCAAGCCCTTAAGATAGGGATATTGCTCCATCTATTCCCCTGGTAGAAACAAAGCCTAGCATCCTTACACCACGATCCTAAGCATCCTTCCTGAAGCTGCCTGATGAGTTCCCCTGCCCTGCATACTGGGAAAGCACCTGGTGACGATTCTGGTCACAGTACTAGAGATACCTGTACAAAACACAAGTCTTTTTTGTGGCCGTTTAGCGAAAGTGCAGGATGTTCCCAGATCAGAGATCAAGCAGACAGATTCTTCTCCACCTCCTCCAAAACCCAAGACTAAAATGGGCTAGACTTATTAGCTACTTTTGATTTGCTCCTGGTTGTGCCTACTGCCTACTCATATTCCTCATGTGCTTTTGTTCTGCCTTCTTTTGCAAAACGTGCAGTCAGAACTAGATTTCTGGTTCAGGTCAAAGTAAGCCCTTCAAAGAGAGTGTAAAGCAATGAAAAGACATGTGCCAGATCAAAAGACAGCAGAAAGGGCAACTCTGAATTTAAAGCAGAAGAAAAAAAAGAAAAAAAGCATTTCAGGATTCCCCACAACAGCTAAGACAAATGCACCTGGCTCAGGTTTTAATGACTAACCTTTTGGTACATATCTTAATAGCTGATAAATTCTTCACAAACAGCCCAGAGAAACCCAGTCGAGTTACAGAACAAACATAACCAAAGCATTTGCAAATAACAGGCAACTCTCCTCCCCCATGGCAGAGGCCAAACTATTTTCCTACACCTATTTTTGGGTATTACTACTGTAGTAAGTTCAGCATGTACCAGATCTAAAAAACCCAAAAGCTACCACCACACTGTAGCATCAAAAGTTTAAGCTTTAGCTATTGTTCATCTTTCAGCAACATGGGAGATGAACAACAGCCAAATTACATCTCTCTGTCATCAACTTGAACTGAAGCACTGCTGTCAGCGGCAGGAAAATTGCTACACTTCAGAGCAAATAAGGACTGAAAAGGAAGTTGTACCATGATGGCAGTGCTGTATGCTTAAAATACACTATAAATGCTGCTCTTAAGGCTAAAACCTAAAGCAATAGCTGGATCAAGATGAACGTTTAACATATCTTTCCTGAGCTCTGGAAGAAGCTCCTACAAACTCAGTGTTGAAAGGACATTTTGGGGGCTAAAACAAAAAATGGGAGCTACAACATAAAAGCATAAAATTAACATTCTTGCTCAGATAGTCAGTGCAAATCGAAGACACCCCATTTAGTGCTTTCATTTAATCTCTTCCACACTTTGCTTAATGCTACTAAAAAAAAAAACAACAAAAAAGCACACAATATAAAGATGCTAAAAAACCCACACATCGTGCCACCACTTTTTCACCAGAGTATTGCACAAATCCATGAGTTCAGCAGAATCTTTCCTCTGGAAGACTAATTACAAAGACAACCAATAAACCACAAAGTTATGACCTTCGTGTTTTCAAGGAATCAGTAATATTTGTCAACAGCGGAATTTAGTGTCATGTACTTGATGAGTTATATTCAGTAAAAAGGCCTAGAAACTCTTTGTTTATAATTAAGCAATAACGATTGAGGGCCAGGGCATTTCCTGGGGATTAATGACCGGCTGGGAGAGTCAATGGCTTGAGGCAATGCCTTGGGCCATTAACCCCAGCCAGTCATTAATTTCCCCAGGAAATGCCCTGGACCTCGATTAGTGTAAGTATCATAAAAGGTAGCTAGAGAGAAAAAGTTTAGCATTAACATTCTCCCAAGGAAATCCATTCCACAGCCAGTATTTTTTTCATTTTGTCACATCCCAGAAGTGCATAAGCTAAAATTGACACAAGAAAAATTGGTGATGAAAAAGGAAAAAAAAATAAAAAGAGTGAGAGACACTTTTCTTTCTCAAAGATTTAAATTAATGAGGTTTGTAGCAAAGGCAAGATTCATCTACAAAAGTGACTGGGCACCTTGTTTAACTCATGAAATTGTGAATGGAGGTGAACATTTCCACATAATTACTAAAAAAACCCCACACTGTCTAGTTCTAGTACCCTTGCTGATTGCTCATTTTCTTTCTTGGTACACTTAGGAAAACAGCAGATGCCTGTTGTACTCTATTTTAGCTGTTTCTCCCTTTCTCCCCATAGCCCGCTGTTAATGAGAATTACAGCTCGGAACGCTTCCCGGAGGAAGCACAGCTTTGCAACAAACACTACAGCAGCTGGATTTCTCCTCGCCTAAGCTCTCTGCAAGTGTGAAGAGATTTGCGGGCCAGGGTAGAGATCGAGGTCTCTAGTCTGACAACTGAAAGTACCAAGACGCCTCATTTAACAGGTTAAAGACACACACACTCCGTCACCACTGACTGCTCTGCCCAGTCCCCTCTTCCCCTTCCCAGACGCACGTGCGGTGCTCCTCCCAAAAAGCTAAACTACGCCCGAAGTTCCAAAATTACTTTCACGGTCATTAAAAGCAAGGGAAAGAGGAACCTAGGGTTAAATACAGCGAGGAGCATTAGCTTTTACCTGAAATAATGAGCTAGAACAAAAACATTATCTGCACATAATCAAGCCTCTAAGCCATTCAGAGACACCAGATACACACAGCAGGAGATCAAGCTACAGCACTCCACTGAAGTGGTCCAAAAAGAGCCTCCCCAAAAGAAAGGAGAGGTCACAGGTATCTTAAAGAACATAGACGCTTATGCAGGCATTCACCGGGAGCCCTGCCCTCCCCCTCCCCACCCCAATTAGCCTTCAGGCTGGTTGATTAGTTGGCAAACTCTTTGAAAGGGTCAGTCTGTCCAGAACTGGTATTTCCACTGGGAAACAGCTCAGGCATGTTATATACCTGTGCTTGCCCAGCGCCGCGCTCTCTGGCTGACGGCTGCGATCCCTGTTATTACTTGACACAAGAATGTCAGAGGGGTTTTGTAATCACGCGGGGCAGCCAGCAGTAAAGTTCTTGCCTGAAACACGGTATTTTATGGGGCACAACGCAACTGCATACGCTTTACAGATTTCGTTAGAATGACTTCCAAACTTCAAGCCAATTGCAGAGGTGCAGGGAGTCTTTAATTGAAGTAATTTAGCTCCAGCGCTCGAACACGCGAGAGGGAAGTACTTTTGGAGGGGACGGGGAGCAGGCACCAGCACGTGCTGGCACACAGCAGAGGGGGCTCCGCAAGGCACGCATTAAGGCACAGCTCAACAGCGTTTTTGACAGCACCGTTTTACCTTAACGAAACACACCTAATGAATTTGGGCTCATTCCACAGCTAAGCTGCACCTAAACCCGTTTAATTGTGCTCTTACTGTATATTTCGCCACTATGGTAACTAATGCAACTAAAGCCAATTTGTCTTAAAAAAAAAAAAAAAAAAAAAAAGATCACTGCCAGGAAACAGAGCTATTTTAAATAAACAAATACAAGATGAATGCAATTGCCATATTAACCCTCTTGTTAACTTCTGAAGTTTAAAATTACACCCTCATTACTAGTGTGTAATTGAGTATTCTCCCGGCTGTTTCCTGCATTTGAGGTTATTCAAATAGTTCATTAGCACATCAAGAACACCACACACACTAATGATACCTGATGCCCCTATCTACTATTCTGGCCCGACTTTCACAAGTCACACCTCCTGCAAAAAGAGAAATAAAAAGAGGGGTAAAAAGAAATAAAAAGGAGGAAAAGGGGAGCCCATAGGGCTGAGCCGTCGGTGCTGCCACTGAGGGAGAGCATGGCAGCACCCAGGCACCATTCAAGTCCGACACCCAGGCACACAGTGAGCGGCCACTGGACCAGTGGCGGGGCGTGAGGAGACTGGGGGGGGCAAATAAGTTGGGTAACTCGCATCCGGGCTCTTTGGGTGCCTGAAGACTGAGCGTGACCCCAAGAGCCACCCCAAAGCTGGAAGTGTGCCTCAGTGCCCAGCCTTGGGGGAAGAAAGGAGGGGGGCAGTGCAAACTATGTGGGGCAGGGTGAGGGGTTGCCACTTTTTTTTTTTTTTCCTTTTTCTTTTTCCGGTTACCTGTGTGGGGGAAACAATAGCAGGTGAAACTACTGTGGGTGAGGTGGTGCTTCTGTGCCCATTTGCTTCGGGGAGGAGGTGAGGCAAGGGGTCATGTTTCACTGAGACCACCACCACGGCGGGTGCAGCGGCATCCAGGGGCTCAGCGGGGCGGCGGCAGAGTCTTTTGGGGGAGGCAGAGGGCCCACATGCGTCACCGCCGGCCGCAGCCCCTGCCGGGAACACTGCCTCGTAGAGCGCCCGCTTGGCCGGGGCCACCGCGGCCGCTTCTGCTTTCACTGGCGCAGCGTCACCGTCTTTGGGCAGCACATAGGGGTTGGCAGCGGGCGGCCGCGGCCGAGGTCCACCATTGAGGGCGGCAGGGGTNGTAGGTCTTGGAGAGCTTGGCCGCCTTGGAGAGCATCTGCATGCGGGTACCCAGGAGGTTCTTCCCGATGGCCTTGTTCTCGTACCAGGTGATGTCACCCTCACTGCAGTGGTCCCGCGGGCGCTGGAAGAAGGCCTTACAGAGGGGGTTGCGCTTGGAGAGGTACTTGACAAAGCTGGCGTAGGGGCAGAACTCTGTGCCAGTCTCATACATGCGGGGCAGGTTCTCCTCGTCGCTGCTCTCCGCCCGCTTCTTGCTCCAGGAGGACGAGCGCGACTTGTGGTAGGGCCCCAGTGCCTTGAAGTAGACGAACTTGCGTCCGTCCTCGTCCACGGCCAGCCCAAATGAGTCCTCCTCCAGCTCCCGCTGGTTCTCCCGGCCCCGGGTGCAGAAGTACATGCAGGTCTCAAACCAGACCTTGTTGAGGAGCCCGAAGGGGCTCTGGGTGCTGAACACGCTGCACGTGTAGAGCTTGCGGAGGTCGGCGCGGGTGATGGCCTGCTTCTGCACCACCGGCCCGGCGCCCTGCTCCTCCAGCTTGCGGATGACAGCGGCCAGGGTGAGGTTGGCGGCGCGGAGCTCGGGGTCCTTGGTGAGGTCGAGGGTGCGGCAGTAGGGCGGCTCGTTGAGGTAGCGGTTGAGGGAGCTGCGGATGCTGATGAGGGAGGACTTGGAGTAGAGCTGCCCGCTCTTAGAGCGCGCCTCGGCGTAGAAGGAGCGCAGGACCCGGCAGAGCGCCCCCTTGTCCATCGTCTCGAAGTCGGGGCTCTGCGCCTTCTCGCTCAGGTACTCGCGGAAGATGCGCACGGCGTACCGGGTGGCCAGCCGCGTGTTCTCGCTCAGCCGCGCCCGCTCCGGCCGCTGCAGCANGGCTCCGTCTCCTCCTCGCCGTCCCACTCCAGACCCATCTCCTCTTCCTCCTCCTCCTCGTCCAGCAGCAGCCCCCCATCGGCTCCGTCCTCCTCCTCCTCGTCCCCCGTTATCTGCACCTCCTGGATCTCATCCTCCTCCTCGCCCTCCTCCTCCTCGCCGGCGCTGCAGTAGCGGTGCGGGCGGGGGGCGGCGCGGCGGGCCGCCGGC
>VWZW01006976.1:0-30310 GCA_013397115.1 Edolisoma coerulescens | reverse complement strand
TCCCGGGAAGGGTCCTTGGCCGGGCTGGGCTCGGCCAGGAACGAGGGCAGGAGCCTACGGCCGCGCACCGCGGGGAGAGGGAGCCTGTCCCACGCGGGACGGGAGGGGACGCGGTGGCTCCCCGCAGGTAGCACCCACACTCTCCAAACCAAACTACCCCACGGGACTCCCCGCGCCGTTTAGCCGGGCGATTTCTTCTATTCGGTACGATGAAATAAATATTCATTACGACTGCTGGCTACACCTGAAATTATAGCCCTAATTGCGGAGCTGTTGGCCTGAGTTACCACATTCGCTGCTTACTCATCCGCAAGCAGCTGCTCAGCGCCGGGCCCAGCCGAGCTGGTGCCCTCTGGGGGGATCGGTGCCCGCCGGTGCTGGGCGGCACCGAGCCCCGTGGCCGCTCCCCTGGGGCACTGACCGACGGCCACGGACGGGGCGTCCCGGACAGCTCCAGCTCTCGCCGTCCGGGGAAACGTGGGATGCCAAAGAAGGGATGTGCAAATTGTTGAGCAAATTAGGCCAATTCGAAATAAATAAGCACTGCGGGAAGAGAGCCTGCCACTCCCGGGAAATAATTGAAGAGAAACGCGGCACTGTTATATTGATGTAAGCCTGCAGTAATTACACGGAGGTCAAAGTTGTTGCACACGCTACAGAAGTTGTGCTCACTCTGTAGTTTGAGAGCGGATTATGTTCCCTCTTAGGTCGATGGCACATACATAAAATTCTGTATTTTTTTTCCTATGCACGTAAGAGGATATAAATAAGGGGGTTTGGGGTTTTTTTTCCCTTGTCATACTTTATCTGTAACCTAATCCTGAAACAAAATCTCGGAGACCTTCCCATGAGATGGACCAGATGCTGAAACAGATAGCTAAGAGAAACAATACCTTGTTGTGGTTAAAATCTAAATGCCCCAGACCAGCTCCTTTTAGGAGCTATTACAACCCACCCTAGAAGACAGAGAACCGCAGGGCTTGCAGCATAAACTTTTTTTACAGAGATTATTTTTCTTTATTCCCATAAATGCTAAAACCTACATGATTGGCATTGACCTTTGATTCTGTCTTAAGATCGTGGAAGCCACTTTTTTTAAAGACCTTTCCAGAGCCATATGAGTGCAAAAGGTAATTGAATATTTTTTTAACTTTAAAAAGATGAGCACCAGGTTGACAGCTTCTGTACTTGGATGTTCATTTAATCACCATTTTCTGATTACAGGAGGTGAACTATGTTGACAGACTTGCAGATGAATATGCAGCCCGGTATACGAATAGTAAGTATAAAGGACATAAAGAACTTCCAGTGAGGTTGGAGGGGAAAAATGTATAAGGAGCATCCATATTACACACATCAACTGGAAGCACCTCAGCAGCCAGGGGGAATTCAGAGAGTAGCAAGTGAGGTGTTCAGAGTGCTGCAGGTGCCCATAACCGGGAAGACACATGCATAAGTCATATATCCGTATAACCTATATGCATACGGGTAAGTGAATCACATATATGTATCTGTTAATTTACCAATCTAAGTTCCTAAAAATAGCATTTAGCCTAGTCAGTTGTATTCCAGAAGTTTAAATCCTATTGTTCAAGCTCTCCAGTTAGATAAGGTAATCGAACTGCATTCCAAAACTGACAGAGTTGCACAAGGTTGTCTAATGTGAGTTGGCATCTAACATTAAACTTACATCCACTCCACCCTCCACGTCACTAATCAGAGGTTTATCCTGCTGAGAGCTCTGCGCAGGCATAGACAGCATTCTGCATTCTCCCCTAGGACTCAAGGTTTGAGGCTGATTCTCGAATAGGTCCTGTCCGCACTTGGAGAATGCATTTTATTACTGCTGTCAGTAAAGAAGATGTAATACCCACAGAACACTAATAATGGACTGGCCTCACTGAGGATTATCCTTATGAATACTTGGAGATCAGTTCATCTGCCACAGAATTAGCATGCCAGTTTAAAAACCAAAACAACCTTCTCCATGAGTCAGTTGGTTTACAATAAAGGTAGTGCTTGTTACCACATTAGCAAATAGTTTCAGGTCTTTCTTCACTTCTTTTTTAAGCTACTCTTGCCCCTGGCCTCGCTCCTGGCAAGTAGAGAGCTTGCTAGAGCTGTGCTTTTTGACAATCGGCTATTGTGCTAAAGCTTTCCACAGCCTAATTCTCCTTCAGACTAACACAATCTACTTCTCCCGTAGCCTCTCTAAGTGGTTATTTCACTTACAGCCACCTAAACCTTCATGCTTCGGCGAGTCTTGGTAGGTGTTTCATCATGAGGCTTCCCCAGGAACTAAACTGAAATACCCCCAAAAGCCAAGAAGCAAAGAAAATCCATGGGTTCGTTTGCTTCTTAGGATCCTGTCTAGGCATCTAGAAAAGATTTTTTTTAAAAACAGTGCTTAAAACAACCTTGTGGGTTAACCCTAATGCTGGCCACCTGGCATTTTCTAAAGAAAATAACTTTTTCTCCATGTACACTTTTACTGTTAGTTTAAATGCAATAAACATTTCCTTTAAATGTCTTAATATGTTTTCTAAACACAAGATGTTTTCACTGTAGAGGCAGGCTATGTGGAAATTGGTATGAGAAATCCATATTGACACTACAGAACTAGAAGGCAAATAACACTTGGGACTCTTGGAAAATTCACTTAGGGAAAAAGCATGTCCTAGAAATCCTTCTCCCACCCAGAAACATGCAGTTTTGAGATAAGCTTTTTTAGCATTTCAGAACTGTCACTTCAAATGCTAATTCTGTTTTTATTTTACTCTTTTATTTTTGTATATGATATTTCTAGTTTTTTCATTACTTCTTCATACTAGGGACAGCTAATGCTAACATACAGTGCGCTATAACAGATTTTAAATCTCCTTTATTTTAATTTTTTTTTCTTTTATTTCTTTTTAGCATCTTCCATCTGCGTGGCAATGAAACGGCTTCACATAACTCAACAAAGGAGACATTGATTTAGTAAAGTGAGGATGTATCCATCAGCACTAAGTTGCAGCTGTTCTTAATGGATTTTAAAATACAAAAGCTATTTCACCTCTTAGATTGTCATATTATGAAATATTAGTAGTAGTTGCGCATATCAAAGCACCAGCTACCACCCAAACGTTGTGAAACGTGAAGGCAGCATCAAGCCAGCCCCCTTGTGAAGCTCCCCGGTGCCAACTGAAAGCCTATTTTCCCAGTACGCTCCTATTTTTTTTCCCCCTGCAGGTATTTGCCATTACTCACTTCACTGCTTTTTTTTTTTTCCTTTTTTTTTTCTTTCTTTTACAAAAGCAATATTTTTGCTGCTGAGGCCACGATTTGTCTCCCGATTGCTTCGTTTTCAAAATAAACCAGAGAAAACCTGAGTCATCATCTTTGTACAAAAGCACACATTTGCTTGGCAAATTAAAAGGCAAGAGTTTGCAAATCACCGTTGTTTTCAGTGTCAAGCAGCTGGAGCATTTTTGCTTCCAAAAATACAGAAGAGCTATGTTGTCAGGCAGCTTGGAGAGAGGCAGGTAATAAATTGCATTGTGCTGCATAAAGGTTTTAGGGGTCTTTTAAAAGATGCTGGAGGTAAGTTGCCAGGAGATATATTAATGCTTTTATTTAGCTGTATTTCAGTTTGTGTTTGTCTTTGCTTCTCTGGTGTTGAGGGCACTTGAAACAAATTGGCTGGTGGCACAGTGGTAGCTGGTTAAAGTTGCTCTAGTGGTTAAAGTTGCAGTTTCTATGAACTGCTGACACCAAGCACAACCTGATGTGTTAGTGGAATTAATGTTTGCTCTCCACAGAGGGAAAGAGCTCTTTCTATCCAGGCTGATAATTGCTTAGTTTTTATTCCTTCTCAACTGAGTCCATAAACTCCCCATAAATTGAGGGAAATCTAGAAGGACCAAGCCAGTAAGTCAAGAAAGGGAGCTCCAAAGAGAGAGATCCCTGTGAAACCACAAAGCTTATAGGTGTTGCAGGTCTAAGTACAAGTTTTCACTTCACACAGTGTTTTAAGTACTACGTAATAGAGCATAACTTTACGCTGTATTGGATGTGGAGTTCTTGAAATCCTATTTTTTTATCATAATTTTCTAATAAAAGTTTATTTTGAACTATAAGTTCAGGCTGGAAGTCACACTGGGCTGGATGAGGTCTAGAAATGCAGGGAGGGACAACTGGTTATATGATAACAAGGTCTGGCTAAGAAAACTCCTTAAACATTCCTTTCAGAAAAGGAAAAAAAATGCCTGAATCCAAACAAGAATGTAGTATCATGAGCCTCTGAAGAAGTGGACTTTCCCACTTGTTTCTGTACCATATGGATTTTATCGGTTTCTTTTACCACCCCCATCGCATGACCCAAAGTTTCTGCGTCGCCACGAGGTGTGCTGAGCACTGATTCCCGCACAGGGCCAGAGGCAGAGCTGTACACCCCACACAACCTATTCATACCAGGCTTTTCTCAGAGTGTGGGGTCCTCAAGGGACAGGACAACAGCTGGCCTACAGCCCAGCATGGAAAAGGGAATCTTCTTTTGACCGCCGATTAGTGGCTTTAAAGCCTCTTTATACCATGAATTCACTGTCAATATACTTTTGTTTTGATTTAGTGACTGAAATAAACTGATTATTCCCCTTTTCCACCAGTATTATGTCTGTGTCATCATGAATTTGGAAATTCCCTTTCAGGTATTTATGTAGCAAAAACCCCAGTACCAATGGTCTGTCTTCTTGGATTTTCTTTTCGCAATTGAGTTATCTCAGCTGGGTTGACACAAACCCAATTTAAGCAACTTTAGAATTGTGTGAGTTCAAAGGAAGCCCACAGAGGGTGTAAACATACTGTTAAACAGTGTCAGAGCCCCGCTCAGGCTGTCACCCAGACCCACCTTTCTGCTGCTGTTGAATTTTAAGTTACACCAACCTGTAAAGCAGCATTCGAGTAGAAGGGAATAAATTCGTAGGTCATATGAAAGAAGAGTACAGGGATAAAAAAGTATAGCAATGTTTACTGCCAGACCCCATCATGTCCTTTATCAGTGTGATTTAATTCATACCAACAACAGAAAAAGGTAGAACATGTGGCAGGATATTAAAAAATAAGGGAAGTCCTTTATGCAAAACCACTTGCATGAACTAAATGTTGCCACTGTATCTGTTTTCAGGTGAAAACTGGGGGGAAAGCCTCAGGATATTGTCAGGACTTTCGTTTGAGGTTTAAAGCCAGAGGCCATAAAGGACCTTTCAGGGCTCTTTGCAGTTTGCACCTGCATTTTGCTGCATTTTAAGTTATAGTGGGTAAAGCCTGGAAAAGTAGAAAAACTGAAATGATTCAGAGAAAATACAAAGGAAGCTTACAAAGTTTAGTGAAAAAGACTGGATGTATTGGATGTACCTCTCTTGTTTTTCAGCACCAGGTAATAAAACAGATGAAAAATACCTTCTAGCAGCTGGTAACCATCAGTATTTTGTAAGAGTTTGGCATTAAAAAACCCCCAACGAACCACTTTTGCAACTGTTGAGAATGTTTAAGTGCAAAGCTTTTTTGTCCATCCCTGGGTTGTACTGTACTTTGAATAGCCTTGCCTTTTGCTACCTATGAAAGGTTAAGCTGGGCTTGAATCAAAGTTTTTTAATTTGAAGATCAAGGCTAAAATTCAGTTTCTTTTCACAGAACAAAAGGTATCATCAAATAAATAAAAATAATTTAAAAAATCCTAGAGCAAAGGCTTTGCACATTCATGGACTGAATTATACAATTGCAAGCAGGTAGTTATTTGCTACTGAAGACCCTGCTTTTAGTAGAAATGAGCGTTGTTGAAATAAGCAAGAGAAAAATTACAAGCTCTTCTTTTGCCCTGGACAAAACAAGGTCACATTTGCAATTTGCAGTGCTTGATCTCTCCATTAGCAATCTTGGCAAAGGTTTATCAAGTTATTCTGAATAATTTCCTCCAAGTTATGAGTGTGTCACTTAGTCTGTTATGGACCTGTCCCTACAGTTGACTCTGCTGTTTACCTGTGAATTGTCACACTCGTTCTTGCTGATCGGTGTCAAAAGAAAAAAAAATAAAGCGGTGTTTAAAATCAAAGCTTCAGTGTGGAAGGATATAAAGTGTGAAATCCAGACCCATTGCTTTCATTCTGGCTTTAGTGATCATAGAAACCTGCTGTAGGGCAGGACTAATCTGCCAGAAAATTATTATTGAGCCCTGGTAACTCAGATATATGTGCAGACTTGAAAACGTTGCTCTCTGTGCCAACTCCAGGTCCTACAAGAACCTCACATGGTATCCTCCACCTGGCTCAGAAATAGGCTGCATTCCACCGTAAAGAGGAGGAAGTTTGTTAATTCCCAAGCTGCTGTGAACAATTGAATCTCGTTCCAAACAGCCCAGCATCCTATTCCAATTGCGAGTTTCTTGGGGGATGCATAGTTTGAAGAGCTGGTGAGAGATAAGAGGGTCTTTCTTTCAAGGCCATTCCTATGGATTTGGCCTTGGCAGTAGCAACGTGACAACAGGGTTGCCAAATCTCAGAGCCTCGTGATACTCGGACAGTTTGGAGTTTCCTCCTCCATATGCTGGAACTGAGAGGTTCAAAATTACTCTTTGGAAGACAACTTTGAAACCTTGAATTACTGCTCTGTAAATACTTGGAAATCAGGTGGCGAGCCACAGTTTTGTAATTTTAGGAAGAAGAAATCTCTGTAATTTTAAGGTATGATTAAGATTTTATTCCAAACACTGGTGGTTGGAACTCCTGGGATTTCCCAGATAAAATTGCCTCTGAGAACTCAGCTGATAACTTGAATTGGTTTCCTGGACAAGACTCTAAATTACTGACTTCTTTGCCTCACATAATTTCTTAATCAAAAAATCACCATCCAAATCCTACACAAACCATTTTTTTACCTCTTTGGCAATATGTTTAGAAGAGTCAAAGAATCACAAAGAGCTACTTCAAGAATTTCACATCCAGATCTCAGAACCAAGAACTTTTTTGTTCTGATTATCACAAGTTCTCTGCACTCAAAAACTGTTGTACAGGTATTTAAGCCAGCTGTGCTTTTAAACAGGGTTGCACCTGATACGGTTTCCATGGGAGCTGCTTGGTGCTTAGCCATTTGCAAATATGGCTGCTTATGTAGATAATTAAATTAGAGTTAGTGAACACAGTGTTCTTCTGAACAGCTGACCTTCGGTCTTTCTGGCACACTAGGAGAAGAGTGAAGGGAAATACATTATTTCTGTGCTTTACATTTTCTGTACCACAACTTTTTTTCCCCCTTAAGACTAGCTAGATGTGACTTTCTGGATACTTTACCAAAATCTCCTAGTATTTCACTGTATTTTCAGCAGTTACCCTTGGATTGTTCTGCACAACTCCAGACAGAGCATTCAATCATCTTAGTTCTTCTATTTTCACTGGAGTTCCCAAAATTTTAAGCTTTTCTTTTGTCCAGCAAGATACATTGGGCTTGCCTTACACTAAAATGTTTCATAATACTCCGTAAGAACTAGTTCTATTCCATCAGAAAGTAGTAGTGTTTAAGTACTTAGGAATCTCAGTCCTGTGTAGAGTGTAGAGGCAGAATTATAGGAGCTTTGTTCATAAAGTTAAAGGGATCAAAGTATCTGGAACAATTGGTAAGGTTTTTTTGGGGCAGGCACTGTATTTCAAAGGAAGTTGTAGATTGATTTTGTTAACCCATTGCTTCAAATGAGTTTGTCAGATCCCAAATAGGGAGGGACAGGATTGTGCCTACTGAATTCCAGTTTGGCCACTAGTGCCTGGGCTAACTGGATGGGTAGAGAGAACCCCCACGCAGCCGAACAAACTAGAAAAATCCTGATGTCCTGAGGTCAGCAGCACTAATTAGCATCCACAGACAGGAAATCTGTTTGAACCTGCCTGCCTTGTTTCCTGGCTTTGATCACATCCAAAATCATATGGGGAAATGATTCTGATGCTATATCAATGCCAGAAGCACATGGTGGGATGCTCATGGGCTAGCCTGTCCACCCAGGACTTTTACAATCATTCTCACTTCCTGGGGTTGCTGAAATTTTGTTGTATGGAGGATACAAACCCAGAGGCCTTTTGGCTGCTGAACAGAACAAGTCTGACCCTTGCAGGGGTACCTGTCTGCCTGGCTCTTAAGCTCTGTGGAGTCCAAGAAGCCTGGTACTATTCTAGGAAGTCACGTGGAGAGTTCCAGCTCTCTGCAGTAGTATCAGAAACACACAGAAACTACAAACCACCCCCATGCTGGGGAATTTTGCAAGTTTCTTCATTTCTTTATACTTTCTGGCCACAAACCCTGAACTTTCATGAAGCTTCTCCCTAGTGCCATGGAGAAATGCCTCTACCTCCCTTCTCTGTGCTGCTGAGAAGCCCACCCGAGGTACAGGCTGCTGAATTCTGGTTTCATGCATGCTCTCTGAAGGACTGCCCCATCTCTCAAGCTTTCTCTAGAGCTGGGTGACTGTTGTTAAAACAATAAATACACCTAATCCCAATACTTTTTCAGTATTTTATTTTTGGGTAAATCAGTGGAGTAATACCTGAAAGCTTGTAGTGTTTTTACTTTTTATCTGCTGGTCGATACAACAAATTTGAAATTAAGAAATAAGAGAAGTTGTCACCCTTTGAAAGCTTCAGAAAAGTAAAGCAATGTTTTCCAGCATAATTTGAACATAAGCACTGTGGTATTTGTATTAGGCAAGTCTCCTCCACACAGTACATCAGTAATAATACATTTTCTTAATGAAAGGTGGTAAATATTGGCCCTACAGTAGTAGTTTCTCAAAGTCCTACTCATAAAAGATTATTTTAATAGGCAGTAGGCAAGCTATCACTTGCCTGTATGAAAGGTTTACCCTTCATTTTAGCCTCACAGAGAGAACCATTCCTCTCAAATTCTTCTGTTTTACAGAAAGGGCATGAAACAAACAGAAAATGTTGTGAATGTTTAAAACTTCAGGTAAATTTTCAGCTGCAATAATAATAAAAAAAAACCAAAGCAAAAAACCAACTTCAGCTGAAAATTGACTAATGTAAATAAGGAAACAAATCAAAAACAGTTAATAAAACATCTGTCTTTGATGACACAATTGTTTTACACAGTGCTAAAAGAGTGTATCTCTCAAGTATGTGTAAAATGTT
This sequence comes from Edolisoma coerulescens, assembly GCA_013397115.1. Lineage (NCBI taxonomy): Eukaryota > Metazoa > Chordata > Aves > Passeriformes > Campephagidae > Edolisoma > Edolisoma coerulescens. The sequence goes on along the minus strand of VWZW01006976.1, from coordinate 21,143 downwards.
GCCAAATCACAGAATGGTTCGCAGAAATGGGCAGGGATTTTGTTGTATTGACATAACCAGTTTGAAGACACTTGGCTGGATAATGAAGACCAAACATTTGTCATGTGGAAATTACCTATTCCTATAAAGCACCTATTACCTAATCCTGCCAAGTACTTCAAGAAACACCCCAAAAACAAGAAAAGAGAAACCCCTGAATCTAAGAGCACTGGTGGCACCTGTTCTTTTGCATGCAGCCATGAGGAACATCCTTCTGTTCTGGGCTGACACTGCCTGGGTTGACTCTGCTGAATCTGCCAACAGAATAAGGCTTAGCAAATAGACTGAGGAAAGGAGAATTCAGTCTCAGCTGTTTGCAGTCATCTGAGAGCTCCTGGTGATCCATGCCACTCTGTTTGTGCTCGCTGCAAAATGTATACACCTTGGGGGAAAATATTAGTAATCTGGGCACAAGAGCTAAAAACTTTCCGGTAGAATAATCTGAATCACATATTTGGCTTAGTTTCCTCATGGAAGAAATAGAAAGCCCCCTTGCTCTGTGAAATCAACCATCATTCAACTTACTATTATATTTTTAAAGGACATTCTCAGTAAACTGCAAGGATGCCAAGACTGCTGCTGTGCCCTAATGATACATATGAGACCTTAATGCTGATACAGAGCTCAGAGTCATGAAGATTCTCTAGGAGAGAGCAGGAGCTCTAGAAAATCTACCCCCACATTAGCAAAATTAGCAATGTTGAGGGGAACTCTTCTTGGACTCATGACAATCAGTCTGACACACGATAACTTGCAAAGTCATAACAGACAGAAGTAAAATTTCACCATGGACATTCCTCTTGCGTAAAGACCACCCCCCTGCCAAAAAAACCCCCAACCAAACCCCCCAGAAATCCAGACCAAACGGATGGCTCTTTCCTCCATTAGCACCATGTCTGGCTCCTTTTGAACCACTGCCACTGCTGCATCAGAGAAGATTTGATGCCAGGATATCAGGGCTGGGCTGGGTTAACCAAGCCACATAAGATGGAACAACAGTGAACAACAGGAAAAGGGGAGGGGCTGGAGCTGTACTACAAAAGAACATTAAATAGTTCTGAAATTACTCCCACTCGAGTTGCACTTTCCTCTAACAATCCCTGGGCATCCTCTAAGTTTGTTGACAATTAGCCAAACCTTTAGAGCCCTAAAGCCATCCTATTGTCAAACTATCTACAATTCTCTTAAATTTTGCTGAGAGGAGCATTTAACAGAGGAAGATGTGGTCTGGTTGCCCGCAGTTCTTCCCATCAGCAGACCCAGTGGACAGAAAGAGTCACTGTGGGAGCATTCCTGTAGCCCTGATCCATTTATGTTTCTTTGGCACATGCAGGCAATATTCATGAGCTCTACATCCAAAACAGGTGAATTATTCTCAGCAGCACAGCTAAATTTGATCTCTGTTGTCCTAGTAAAGGGCAGTGATGGACAGGGTTCAGGGCAAGAGCACATTTGACACAGAAAAGATAGGGGACAGATGTAACAGAAACATAAAAGGATGCTGTAGAGCCAGATTTCCTTCATCCCACTGCTGACAAGAGGGGAGATTTGCCTCTTTTCCCTCCCAGCAGTGACTCTGCCTTGGTGAAGGCAGCAGCAGGAGCAAGGCTCATTTTCTAGGGCTCTGGCACAGATGATGCAGACTTGGGACCAGAGCTGATTTGTTCCTCAAGGCAATCTGCTGCCCTCAGCAGCTTCTGTGTTGCTAGAGCCTCAGGTCAGCTCTGTTCAAAACCTCCAGCAACCTTCTCTCAAGACAAACTCCTGCAGTCACAGGCAAAGCCGAAGTAAATTTGCTGTGCCCACAGAGGCAAGAGAGGATTTCTCCTGGGACACCTGATAAGGACTCCAAACAGTGGTGCCAAGCAGCACATACCTTGCAGTTACCTTCAGCAGACAGGATCATTTCACCCCAAACGTGGCTGAAAGTGAACAAAAATTGGGTTTTAAGGCACACCAAGGGCTCTCTCATTTGCCATTTTCACAACTCTCAAAGGGGTAAAAAATAAAGTAGTTTCTCTTTGTTCACTCAGTTGAAAGAAACCCGAAATTTAATTTTGATGCCACTGTCAACAGTCCAGTCTTGAGCCGGTAAATCTGGCTGATAATTGTCCCGGGGCTGGGACTTTTCTTTCTGCTCTTATTCTTCTAAGATAAACTCTCCAGCTTTTCCCCTCTTCCTTGTGCATCACACCCAGGTAAATGAAATGCTGCACATCAGTTCCAGCTTGGACAGTGCTTCCCCTCCTCATCCATCCTCCACTCTCTCCAAATCATGTCATACTTTCTCCCATGCCCTCTCCTTCACCACCTGTTCTTCCTTTGGGAATGAACAGAGTTACATACCCACCTGCCTTAACTGTTTCCTAGGTTTCTGCTAGGAGAGAATTGGGAAGACGAAAGACAAGGAAAAGTGGTGCAGAAAATACACTGAACTGATATGTGAGGCTACACTGAACATGCCTTCTACAATCTCCTCCTTCTGCTTCCTCCCTTCTCCTTTGCAATCCTGTGGAAACCAGGAGAAAAACAAAAAAACAAACACTGCATGGCTGTCAGCTTCAAAGCAGGAGAAAAGAAAAATCCCTTCCTCTCTGTGCTGTGATTACATCTCAGGATAGATGACTTCCCACACTTCTCTGGGAGAATCCCGGGCTGCCCTTTTGTTCCTATGGGGCCACACAAACAGCTGAACAAACAGCAATAATATCTGTGGGAAAGACAGGATGATACTTCCCCTCTTTCTCCAAGTTTCTGCATTTTCCTATCACCCTGCCTGCCTCCTCAGGAGGTTCCAGCTCCTCACCTTGGCACACGGTGATGCTCTACTGAAGGTGGCACCAAGTCCTGAAGTCCTGCCAGGACTGTTGTCCCTAGCCATGTGTGGGGGGAATCCCTGTGCTTTCAGCCACGTGTCCTTGCTGGTGTTTGGGTAAAACAGTGCCCAGCTCTTGCCAATCTCTAGTATTCACGACCACATGATGTTCCAAAACAAAGCATGAAGAAAGCAAGAAGCCTGGATTATTTTTTAAACAGTGTACTTGGGAGTAGTCACTTAACTTCTTGGTTTGAGTTTTCAGCTGCAATAACTTTCAAGTCCTGTTCTACCTTTCCCTTCTCTTACTGTGTTATCCATTTATCCTCCACCCCAAACATAAAGGCTAAGTATCCTCCATCCCAAACATAAAGGATAAGGATGATTGTTTCTCCCTTTGAAATCCAGGAATCTCTTTAATCCTGGAGGTGAGACAATGGGAAACATACTAGGAGGTGAGAGGAGAGGCTTGGCAACGCAAGAGAGAATGCAATAAACCAGTTATTTCCTTTCCAATCATTAAACTCCACACCCTAGAGTTACTGGTCTTTATGGCAGCCTGGTCAAATAGAAAACACACAGAAAAGCAGAGGAAAAAGGTCCTATGTTTCCAAACTGATGCATGGACAAGGTGCCAAATGATTGCATTTCATTCATTTGCTGCAAACTGGGTTAGCTTTGAGCTTGAAGGAGAGAGAATAGCAGGTTTTTAAGTACTGCTTCTGGGTCTGGCATCAACATTTCTGCTGCCATAATGAGGCAGACATCAGAGGCAATACACATGGAAGGATGCAGGCCAATGCCTAGGCAAACAGAAGTGGGAAAGCAGGACTGAAAACTAAGTGCACACGTCAGGGATGAAGGACTCCATCCTTGCAAAACTTGTGAGATTATAACTTCAATTTCCTTTATTTCATCAAATAAATTCACTTCAAAATAAACCCACTACCACCACCACCACAAAAGCCCCTCTAGAATTCTGGGCAAGGTTAATTTGCCAGAGGCAGAGTTTGTTCTGCTAATTGCCATTTGCCATGTACCAATGCCACAGTCCCCAAATGCTCTCGCACATTTCCCATCAGGCAAGCACACACACGATTAAGAACATTTGAGCAGTCATCCTTAGAACTGTGAAAAACATAAATCCTTAAATGAAGGGAAATCAGTCTTCTGAGCCACAGAAATCATGGCCTCAGATGCTCCTTCCCTTTGCCTGTAGCCAGGGCTCCTGAAGGGCTGATGGATGATTAGGGGTAGACAACTGGCTCTGGGGGCAGACTATGGGGTGGAAAGCGCATTGACAGAACACATTTCGAACTCTGATTTGCACCCTTACTTGGGGGCTTCACTGGGAACTCAGAGCAGTCCAGAGACACATATTTGGCTCTTTTCAGCCGTCAAGTAACTCCCTCAATTGCTCTCTTATGCCTCACATTTCCATTGTCTTTTCTTCCTCCTTTTTATTTTTGGACCATCCCTTCTCCTGTGTCCCCTCTTTCAACTTGTATCATCATGACCTGGAGAATTGATATTCGTTACTTAGTGCTCTTCTTTACGATCCCTTGTCTCTCCAATACTTTATCAAACATAATTGTCACAAAGGAAATATTTATTTCAAGAAGTTTCAGTAATCTCCTAATTGACTAGTACAAAATAGTCAACTACAGAACTCTAAAAGTTCTCCCATGTCCCCTCCTGTCCTCTGTTACTAGGCTTTCTTTATTGTATCAGGACTTGTCTGTTGACAATTTTAATAATGTGACTGATTAATGGAGAAGTTTTCATTTTATTTTGGCCAACAGTTGTACTGATAGAGTCTCACCACTGTTAGCACAGTTGCATTGATGTGAAGATACAAGGGGGCATCACCTCTTTGTTCTTGGTTAGATCACGGAAACTGCCTTCCATCTTGGGAATCACAGCTGCAAAATTTTGCCTTGAAAAACTGTGTGACATCAAAAACCTCTACTAAAGCACACAGAATTCAATAACCATGTATACAACCCTCTGGTACCTCCGTTGCTACAGTGTTAGCTGGTGTTGATGCGATACAAGCCAAAATGGTGAGGTCACTGCTCCAAAAGGAACATAGTAATGAGGTCCAATATCCACAAAGAACTTGCACTCACATGTTATTGTTCTGGAGTCAGCTAATGATTAACATGGATTAACTCCTTGTGCCTTATGGACATCAGAGTTTCTCAAAAATTCAGGGATACACAGATACACTGTAGGGATTTTGGAACAGATTATATTATTTAAGATTACACAGTGCTGGAAAGCAAAGATCTTACAGAATATTAACAACGTGTTGAATTCCTGACTCTGCTGCCAAGAACCAGCCATCATTTTACATGTAGTGCCTTGGTATTTCAGGCCATGCCTGCCTTGCATGATCCCACACATGTGCTGAAAATAAAGAGAACGTGACAAGGCAGCAGAAACATGAATAAGCTTTGATCTGAAAAGGGATACTGACTCCCTTATGCTACTGAGAGTTTGTGGGCACCAAAGAGAATATGGTAAGTTTGCTCAGCAAACTAGAGGTGTGACATTAAAACAAGTTACCCAACACCAGAATCTCCCATACAGCCACAGCTACAATAAAACTGTTTCCCCACTAATTAGCTTAGAGCCAGCATAGCTGTGTTGCTTCTCCTACTGCCACATTTTCTTTTGCACTTAATGATCTAATCACATCCTCCTTTTTCTACAGGGCCTTTGCCTCCTTCAGTGCCCAGGATGGATGCGACTCATTGAATAGGCATCTGTAGTCCGACAGTTTGTCTCAGATTTGCCTGGAGCTGAAGATACATCCTTTGATTATGTCCCTGGCTCTGCTGCAAAGTTTCTGTGTTAGGGTACTGGACTAGTCACTTAAACCAGACAAAGTGGGCACNTTTTTTTTTTTTTTTTCTGTGGGTGTCTGAGTGTAATGACTTGAGATCTCATTTGTGAAAGGGCTAAGTGCTCATTACACGCAACTGGAGCAGAATGCTGCAAAATCCTAAATACTCTGAAAAAGACAGACTCTCAGAGGTTCAAAATTAAAGTTAGTAAGACAGTGTCATCCATGATCTTCCTGGACTCCCTTTCCTGTATCCATGTATGTTACGTCCAGCATAGGGACAGTGTGACAGTAACAAGTATGTATCTGAGAAATGGTAGCTTTGAGGTTTCAAATCCCCATTGGGAAAAAAGGGGAAACCGTTATCAGGTCTGAAGGGTGATCCTCTCTCTCATACAGGTTCCAGGTATCTAGGCTCTCCTACGCAGTTGCTCAAATCAGCAGACTTTTGGTATTTCTAGGTCATTTGTCTAATCAGTTTAACCAAGAAGGCCTTGCCCTTCATGATTTAATCAAAACTGAAAAATTCCAGCAAAAAGCTTCAGTTTTGACAGACCTTTTCTTGTCAGACAACTGTTTTGTACATATTTCCTGTCTGAACTGCTGAGACTGTGGCAGGACTCTGGGATGAGTGCGCCAGTCCCACTGTACAAGTTTCTGTTTGCAAGGGTTGTTGCTCTGGGAGAAGCCAAACTAGGCTTGCAAAGGCATGTCTGAAGCCGAGTTGAACTCTTCTACATCAGAAGAGAGATCATCTGTCCTTCAAGGCTGATGTCCAAGGGCAGCAAGGAGCATCCCAAACAGCCCTATTTACTAGGCATTACAAAAGCAGGTGTAATCAAAGCTGTTCCAAGGAGAAGAGACACTCATTTCACCCCTCTTGGACTCCAGCCAGGTATTTCTATACCCTTTTCCAGCAAACCTTTCCTCCTTTAGAAGACACCAAAATTTAGGCAAGGCTATTAAAAGAGATGGAAAGATTTCAGGAAGCTGTGGCAGCAACTGCAGCCTTTGCTGTCTGGGTTCTGTGCACATCACTTCTAACAAGGATCAGTGCAACCTGGCATTTAAATAATATTACCGTGGGAGTGGTTCTTTTCTGCAGCATGCTACAGTTTCTTGTGCAGTGTCAAATTTGGTATCATTTTGACATCTGGTCTGTGGCACTCATCCATCTGTTGTAACTGAGTAGGTGTTGGGTGGGGTTGGCAGGAGAGACTTGTTTAAGTGCTTGTTTTCATCCTGGAGAGGAATGGCAGAGCCAGTTCAGTAATTAATTAAATAATCATCTTAAAAAAAAAAAAAAAAAGGGTGTACTAATATTCTAAAGAAATGGTGAATAAAGCAGCTGGCACTTCTCACTGCTGAAATGTGGGGACATTATTGCCATTTCTGCTTGGTTCCATTTGTTTTAGGATGCCTTCCTCATTGGGCTGGCACTCTGGTTTCTATTCCTGACTCAGCCAATTGCCTCCTGGCTGAATTTGGATAGGTCACTCCATCTTTTGTGCAGCAGTTTCCCTCTGGAAAATGCATCCAAAGTAAAACACCTCTTTTTTTATAAACTTTGAAATCTGCTGATAAAAAATGCAACAGGATAGGTGGCCAATATCATTACTACCATTATATTAATTTGTGGTTATTCCATTCAAATAATCATGGTTTTAAATTAACCTTTGCTGTCATCTGCTCATAGCAAAAGAGAGGATCTGAGCACAGTGGAAACTTCTATGGCTGACTCTCTGTGTCTTTTGGGAACTTGTTTCTCTCATTTCACTCAGAACAGAGCAGAAAAGTACTTCTCCCTGTTTGAGTGCCTGCTCATAACCTTCCCACCATTCACAAATGCATGGTGCACCAAGCAACCATTTCCCTCCCTGGGAGTGACTAGGGAATGTTCCACCTGCTCTGATTTAAACTTCTGGACAGACCTTGGTATTCATTTCTTTGCCTTAGGACAGTGACTCCTGCTGTTTTGTTTGCTGGTCTGCTGGGATGTAGTTGTGCTTTCTATTTAGCAATCAGTTGTACCCTGCTCTGTGATCAGTTTATAGATTGAAGAAGTTATTGATAGCACTTACTAATGCCTTCAGCAGAACATCTATTTGCAAATGTACTAGATAACCAAGGAAACAGGGAAACTCCCTATGCATAGCTAAATATAGTCATTTCTGTCCAGTGTGTCTAATCCTGTGAGGTTCTGACCACCTCCATGAAACCCTGGCACAGGCAGGGGTGCTCGGAGCAGCCTTCAAATTGCTATTTTGTGACAGGCAGACATGAATGCCAAATTCATTAATGCCCACAACATTTTTAAAGATGTGCACCGAGCTATGGAGATTACACAGCCTGCCCTTGTGAACAGAAAACTGAGTGATGTGGCTTTCTCTTTCCTCCTTCCCCTTCTTGTGTACACACACCAGGAGGTGGTAGCCTAGGAGTCTCTGTAAAGGAGTTTGTGGGAAGCTCATTGGATATTGAATGCTTTGAATTTTCTGGTGGCCTCTGTCAAGCCTGGCATCTCGGCACTCTCAGAGCTTAGCAATTTTGCACCTAAGATTATCAGTCCTGTTATAAAAAACAAAAGTCAAATCCTGGGCTTTCAAATGCAGTTTCTTCTAAAATACTCTGTTAGAGAAGATCAGAAGCATCCATTGGGGACACTGATTAAGAAGAACAAAATGCAACCTCTTTTTTTTGTTTGTTTGGTTTTTTGTTTGGTTGGTTGTTTTTGTTTTTGTTTAAGTAACAAAAAAATTCAGTGTTGGTAATATCACCCTGAAGATATCTACCATTTTACCTGTATTGTTACTCTTTACTGCTAGGCAAAGGTGGAGGAATTAAATGGATTTTATTTGTAGATCAGGTTAGGCAGAGAGGTTTCATATGATTATTTCTTAGCTTGCAGACTAAAGCATGTACTGTGTGTTAGAACAAAATTCATCTTCCGTTTCTCTACTGTGATTTGTGTCATAATAAACTTTAAGTTTCTTCTCTAAATTATTTCCCTTTCTGTAATTTCCTCTGGTGACTCCTGGACCCTGAAGTGCCACTAGCTGCAAAATTACAGATAGGAGTATTTTGAACTCCAGTCATTCACAAGAAATTCATAATCCTGACATCCCACAAATGCTGTATTTGGTGCGAGATGAAAGGAACTTATTCACTGCTTTAATCATGTCCTATTCATTTCTATAAAGTAGAATTTCTCTTTATTCAAGCATCCCTCCATTTCTTTCTTGCCCACTCCAGGACTGACAAAATTTCAAATAACTCATAACAAACTGAACACTTTTTACAGCAGAACACGATCCCTGCCGGAGAAAGGGAAGGAGAAAGCACAAAAGCAGTGAAAGGAACCCCGGGATTACAAAGTTTAGTAATTTTTATTAAAAAAAAAGTATGAAGGGTCCAGTCACAGCTTCATTGTAAGGCGCAAAGTCCCATTTTTGTACAGTCTTCTCTTCTGTCTCTCTCCCAAGGACCAACCCCGGGTGAACCTCACTGTGCCAGCCCATGCTGAGCCGAATGATACTTGCTGTCAGTTATAGAACCTTCACATCATAGAACAGTTTGGGTTGGAAGGGACCATTAAAAGTCCCTAGGTCACCCTGAACTAGGCAGTTTCCATTTAGTATCAAAATATAACTCCTCTTATCAGCTTTAGACTTTCTGGCTTTATGTCTCCTTTTGCATTTCTGATCTTTGTGAGATCATTGCCCTGGCTGCTTCAGTATGCAAAGGCAGGGAAATAAACATGGAAATAGGCAGGAGTGATGCTGCAGCCAGTTCTAGGCAAGAATTTAGAAAAGCTGAGTCTTCCAGGAATAACACTGGTTTCTTTGTTACAAACTAACACTGCTACACAAAAATTTTCCTAACACTGTGGAAGAGTAAAATGAAAGATACAATTTATTTTCCCAACTGTATTCATTATATAATTTACTTTTATGATATGCTCTGTCTCCTCTCTTTAACAAAGCAGCTCTTTTGGTGCATTTTGGGTCTGTTCTGTGTCTAACTCTTGTTCAACAGGGTGACCAGCCCAATTCCCTCGGGTGAACGGGCAGTGCCCAGCAGAGGGTGAGGGGCCTGGCTGTGTTAGGGGAGCCCCCTCTCACTGCCCTCCAGGTTCTGCTCTGCCTGGAGCCTCTGCAGCTCTGCCTTCAGGCGAGCCAGCACCAGTCTGCCCCTTCCACTGCTGCTCTGATCTTACACGACAAAGAAAATCAGAGGGTTTAAGAGGTTTTTCATAACCTGAGAGTGTTTTCAGAGAAGACAAAATATTTCCTCTCGTATTTGGCACTTTCTGTGTTGGCAAAGCAATAAAATTAATGTCATCTTCCTCTTCATGTCAGTTTTTTTGGGTCTCCAAGTTTTTCAGAGTCGTCTCGCCCTGGGTGACCAAGGGGCCAGATAATTTTCACAATGTTTTTGCATTTATATGTCCCAACTTATTGTTCTGATAATTCATCAAAGGAGTCTACTGTCTTCCTTGCCAACCTTTCATTCTTCATTCCTGCAACACTTGATTTCTTTTGTAAAACAGATCTAGGGCAGAATTTCGCATCTCACTTCATGATTACTAGATTTTCTTACCAACATCTTCTGAGATAAATTATCAAAGACTTTCTAAAATTTCCTTAAAAATTTATATTAAATGATTCTGGATAATCTGCAGCTTCATTGAGACCTTCAAGATTTTTTTAGGAAGTTATAAAAGGCATGTTTCACTGTTACTGGATCAGTCATGCTTAGCATTAAGCAGGTTTTGTAACCTGCTAACTTATATTTCAACATTTCTTTCTTTTTCATTTGGCTGAGATGATCTTGATTTTAAAGTAAAATACATGGAATGTTCCATTGCTTGAGTATAGCAGAACAGCCTATTTTTAAGGGAAACTTGCATGATTTTGTTAACAGCTATCAGTCTTGATTGATGCCATCTGCTGTGGGAGGTTTGTTACTTTAGCATGTCAATCCTGCAGTTTCTCTTCTGATACCTCGGTGTTTGACAGGCACCCATCTACAGTAATTAAATAGAATATGTAGAAAGTGACTGTATTTTCAATTGGTAAAGACTGATGGGAGGATATAATGTAGTCCCTATAATTGGATCTTGTAATTTTTAACTGCCCTTTTGGTCCAGCAAATTCACTAATTCTCTTTCAGATATTTAAATTTCTCATTTGTTTGTAGAAATGTGTCTCTTTGCATTTGAAAGTTCCTCTCGGCCCTGCTGTTTCCCGTCTTTCATTTTCCCTTGCCAGTTTACGTTCCTGTCTTTTGGGTTAGCCAGGGCTAGATTTCCTTTTCCTGAAGGTTACCTGTTTGGTTCATCACACTGTGTTTGTTTTTTCTTGCCTTCCTGCTTCCTTTTTGGTTTCGGGGTATGCATACCTTCTGTGATGCAATTATGGTATGCTTAACTAGTTCCATGTTGAGGGTAAAGACTGTAATGCCTTCGCTTCTGACTCGTTCTCTGCACTTCTTTCCAGCCCTCTCCTCCCTCCAAATGCAAGAAATTTAAAGGATTATATTTTAATTACAGAGCAGCTCAAGTGTTATATTGTTATTAGGCTTCTAGCTGCACCCTGGGAGGCTTTACATGATGTTGCGTGTTTCTTGTGTTTCACCAGGGTGGGAGTGGGGTGGTATTTGTGTATTAGCTTCTTTACATAGGACTGGCCCAGACCCAAGTCTCTGCACTTCTAGAAACTGCATGAAGTGCAGCTGTGACACAAACAAGCAGCAAATGCAATTTCAAATAAAGGTCCTGCCAAGGTGCTTTGAAGGGAAAGGATAAATTCAGGTTGGTCAGACCATTTGATGCTGGAGCAGGCTTCAGTAAGTTCAAGGGCACCAGCAGGGTTTTGGAAAAAAGCTGAGTGTGCTATCAGGCTGGTGCTCTCTAGAAAGGGAAGAGTTGCTTTGTTTTTTTTACACTATGATCCTGTTTAACTGTGTTTGCTAAACAAGAAACTGGGAAAAAGAGTAAGAAAAATCCTGGTTTAAGACCAAGAGACACACATGCTTTGTTTTAGCATCTCTCTGCCATGGTAGGACAAACTGCTTTAATCACTTTCAAAAACCATGAACAGCTCTGGAACCCAGAGGAAAAATAGAGGCATTTGAAGAAAAATGCCCAGAGCACTGAGAAGGAGAGGAAAGAGAGGATCAGGGAGGAAAGAAGTGACATCTTGCCTTCTGCTCACACACTGACAGGAGGAATATGATCAGTACAGGAAGCAAAAATTAGGGAAGGGTCAGGCAAAGCCCTGAATATGAACGAACGCTTTGCACATAGAGCCTGGCTATGAATGACACCAGATCACTGCACTGCAAAGATGCAGCCAAATCCACACAGGTCCAGCTCAGAGTGGGGGACCTGGGAGGGTTTCAGGTCTGGGTGCCTGATCCAGTCCCATCCCAGTTCCCTTCCCTGCGAGTCAGCACGGCAGCCAGGCGGGAGCTGTGTGCCCTTCCAGCCACATCCCCCCTTTGGGGGTCTCAGGAGCACAGCAGGGCAGGAGTGCCACCACCCACGGTGGAGGCCACTTCAGCAAGAGCATCTCCGACTTCAGCACGGGGGGTGGGGCCTGTTGGGCTGTGGATAACTGAAGTCAAAGGGAAAAGTCTCCTTCCTGAGGTCAGCGCAGGACTGACACCTTCACAGAGAAGAAGCAGCAATCTCCAGCTTTATATTAAGTTCTCTGTGGCCATGGCAGCAAGACAACTTTACATTCACTTGGACTTAGCTTTGAAAGGAATTGCATAAAAGAAAATAATAGCACCACCATACTTTTTAGGAGAAAATGAAAGAAGAATTTTTTTTTTGAAAGTGACCCTTGGCAGCCTGTTTAAAAGAGCTTGAAACTATCTGAACTACACAAGGAAAAAAAAAAAAGAAAGAAAAACATGCCCACAAGGGCTGAAAAATCACTTCAGTAATAGATGGCTTTTAACTTTACATCAGAAAATGTTTGGCAGGCATAATTTTAAAGTGTTAGGAAAATGTGTGTGATGACTGCTTGGGTGAAAGAGTAAATGTAGTCCACACTGAGATTTATCCAATGCTCACATAAGCAATCAGAATCTGGCAGGGCCAGCCGCCCGTGGAGAGGGGCAAAGAGGATCACAGCTCTAAACTTTGAAAATTTAATGAAGCCCACTGATTTCTCACAGGAAATTTTTTTGGAGCATGTTCATGTGTCATGGGAATGCTAGTGAGCAGAAGGCTATGACAAAAAGCCAGCTAAAAGGCATAAGGGAAACAAAGCTCTCCAAACCCCACCAAAATCCAAACCACCCTTTTTCTTTTTTAAAGCTGCCAAGATTCTTGATGTCCCAACACCCCGAGCATCCTGTGTTATCCTTAATCACACAAACAAGCCTATTGACCTGACTGGGGTTATCAGGAGAGTCTTCCAGGATTGGCCCCTTTTCAGAGAGACCAGAAGAGCACCAAATTTCCTGGGGCTTGCACAGGAGTATGTACAGAGGCTCGAGCTCCAGCAGAAGGAGCAGACAGTGCCGTCTAGGGGATTCATGAAAGCAGGAGCTGACTATCTGCTTACAAAGGGAAAGAGGGACATCAAGGAAAAAAAAAAAAGGAGCTACAGGGCTAGGAGGATAACAAGCAGACAACAAAAAAATTGCAGTTTAAAGAAGAAAGTAGTTTTCCTTAGTTTTATGCTACAAATATCTAAGCAGCTTGCTTTTGCTATTCTGTTGGAGTAGCATCCTATCAAAGCGTACTTTTCCAGCATCTTTTGTGGCACAAGAAGTTTTAAAAAGGAAGGTTTTATAGTTCAGACACCTCATAGATCTCTTCTCCCACTGCATGACACACGACCCTTTTGCAGCAAGCGATGGCCCTTGGGAAGGTGTGTGCTTGGGAGATTGCTTGGGGTGTGGGGCTGTGACAGCAGTGCACACCCAGCCAGAGTGCTCCTGCCTCCTGTGTGCCAGAAACAAGGCACCAAATGACACACCCGGGCAGGAAGGTGCCCCAGACCTGACGTGGGCTTTTGGAGAGTGATAGAGGTGCCAGAAATGTGTAACAGCCAGGCCTCGCTGGAAACGTCAGAGGAGGGAACCAGATGGGAGAGTCTTATGCTCCTTGTAGGTGTCTTGACAGGTTGTGAATAATTAGTGCAGACTGGAGACAAGCCAGCAATTCCTTAGTCTTGATCCCACATGTGGGAAGTATGAGTGGGAGTCAGGGTACCTACCGTCTCCCAGGAACTGGCTGTGTCTTACATGTAAAAAGTCAGAATTTGATCCTGTTTTTCACTTTCCTCAGGACTGCGCTGACTTTCCAAGTCCCCAAGGATACATGAAGGTCATATGACTGTTTGGCCCAAATTGTTAGTAACTCATACTTTCCATATGAAGTTCACCATAAAATAACAAAAATAAATTACTTAATTGAATATGTTTGGAACCTAGTATCAGAGGAGTGTAACAAATAGGAAACAGTCAAGCACCACACAATCAAAGAGTTAGGGAGAAGTTACAAATTTCAACACACATGCAGCTGCCTTGTGGAAAAACAATCAAAACTACTACATTTAACATGGCTATGCATCTAGAATAATTTCCATTTAGACATGGAGAAACACTTAACATATTTTGCTTTAGATTTCCCTGTTACATTTTCTGGAACTAAAAGGGAAACTGCGAAATTCTGCAGCCAAGTGATTAGCCCAAGGTCATAGGGCAGGAGATCTGGACGAAGAACTTTGGAGTCCTGGTGATATACTTTAACCACAAGACCATCCTTCAGTCTCTTTCACGCTGATGACTTTGGAACTGGCTTTAAAAGATCCAGTGAGAAGCAAGATGGGAGTGATAGATAGCTACACTAGATAGCCAAAGGCAACAAAAAAGATTAGAGACATGTGGGGGTATTTCTAAACAAAAAGATTAAAACCAGAACTATTTCATTTAGAAAGGAAAACAGTAAAAGATGATGGAATTGAGGTATATAAAATAATGAATGGTGTGAAGGAGAAATCAGATGCCCTTCATAAAACAAGAGGGCATCTAATGGAATTTAAAAAGGCATTAGCTTATAAATTAATAAGGATATCACTCTACAGCTTATCTCTCAGCAATCTGTGGAACTCTCTGTTGCAGGACATTGATGCAAATACTTGAAAAAGACTATGGAAAAAAGGAAAGACTGTACGCAGCCAGTAATAAATAGAGATTTTGAGTTAAAGAAAATGCTTCTTCAAAGCCATAGTTTTCCCTGAAAGAACCACCTGTCTTCCTGAGAAAGAGCTAACTGTTTTATTCCTGACCAGAGTTCTTCCCAAACAGGAACACTTCTGCCTACTGGTTTCTCAGGACGTCTCTTCCTTGAAACAGCATTAACAGCCTTAGAAATTCAGTTTCCTGCTAATAGCAAAAATCTTGTCCTCATTTTGCCTCCAGGAATCCCAAGCTATTTTTGTACCACAGAGGCCACTGTAAGGAAAAGCTGGGGGATATGGAAGGTTGCACTTTCTTATTTTGTCCCTCAGCTCACATCTGCAGCCACCTTGAAGTCCACTTTCTTCTCTCCCCTTTCTCCAGAGCCAAGCTGCAGATCCCTCTACGATTCCACCTGGATCTCGTCAGTGACCATCTCTTGAATGTCTAGAATAAACCCACTGGCCTTTTGTCTGCCCACACAGAATGGAGCCCTACCTGCCCAGCTCTCCCTTTTGACTCTCTTTGAGTTTGGCTCTCCCTAACTCACTCGCATCTGTGAGCCCCCTTTGATAATCAGGGTGTAAATTGTCCTCTGCCGATGTAGTCAGCCCTTTTCTCATTTTCTCCTGTAATGGTCTTCATGCCTTCACCCACAGCCGCCAGCTGGGACAGCTGCCCCGACATCACCACCCCCGACATCACCACCCCGACATCACCCCGACATCACAGGCCCTCTCCCATACAGATGTTAAGCCTGTCAAACCCCTTTCCTGCCATCCCACTTAGAGCAGAGCAGGCTGCTACAGATAAACGGTGTCAAAGCTGCCTTTACTGGCAAGCCAGGAATGTCTGTTTACATTGTGTGAGCGGTCCTTAGCGCATGGATTATCTCTCTTCAGTGTTGAGAAAAGATTTGGTGTAATGGGTACATAATGGGCCACAGAAATGACAACGATCTGTGAATTATTCTGCACTGGTCCCCTGTGCTGAACGGATGGCCCATCAACCTCTCTTAGGGCAACTTAACCTCTCGGTGAGTCTTGCCTTGCTGAGAAAGCAGTACATCCTGGGGAGACCCGCATCGGTGCTTTAGCTAGAGACCCCCATTCCATTCCATTCCATTCCATTCCATTCCATTCCATTCCATTCCATTCCATTCCATTCCATTCCATTCCATTCCCTAGATCCTGGCGAACCGGGCGCTCCTCCCTCCTTCCCCTGACAGCCCTGTGACCGTGCTGATGGACCTGCACTCCCTTTGGAAGCTGCCATACGCATCTCTTCCATCTAATGCCGCCGCCGAGTCCAGGTCACAGAGGGAAACAAAGCTGTTTTAAGGCAAAGTGCTCTCAGGAAGCAAACTTTCAGCTGCTTTGGCAGCCCTGGATTCTCTGGTTTCCAAGAGTTATCCGGAGTTGTGCTCAACCCCTGCCGCTCCTCTCCTCTCTTCTCCCCGCTCTCCTGGCAGCACTGATAGCAGGGGCTATTATTAATTACTTGCTGAATACCTGCAGTGCTCTGCTGCAGCAGGGGAGATGGTCCTGCCCCACCAGGATTTATAGGCTGGGCAGACAAGCAGATCAGCGTTCCATTCCATTCCTGGGTGACTGGATGATAGAGAGGATGTTTTTAAGTTATGTTTGTAAGAAAGCGAGGAAAAGAGAAAAGGGCTTTTTGCTCATGTTTCTTTTACTAAATCTCCCCTCTCCTTCCTACAGAATGTGTTGAAAATAAAGTGAATGCCACTAAATAAATCATAGGAAAACTGTAAGCATTAAAGGTCTAACTTGGAAAAAATGAGGAACTATAGAAAGAGAAATAGTTTTGCAGCTGGAATGAAAATAAACTAAGGATCCTGTGTGAAGAGCAAATCAGAAATTCCTCTCACTGACAAAACTGACGCAAAATTTTCACTGATCAAAAGAACAGATATTGATTTTTTTCTGTGAAAAATTCAGAGGTTTGGGTTTTTTTTAATTTTTCTGTCAGTTGGTCTTTTCCAAATTTCTATCTAAGGAATGTACAAAATAAACATTGGTTTTTGGGTATGGGAAATTGCTTTTTGACCAACTTTTATATATATATGTGTGTGTGTGTGTTTTCTTAAAAAAAGCTAATCTTTTGTCCACTGAGAGAAATGCTGATGAAAAAAACCCTTAATCAATCATAGCCTATTGGTCACAACTAAGGTCACTGAGGTACCTTTTTGGAAATATTCTCCAAGTAGCCCAGGTTTTAAAGGCATGCATAAAAGAGAGTATTACCAAATTTAAGATCTCACTTTCAATGCTGCATCTTCAATGCATCCAAAAGTGTTCTAGGAAATTATTGCCTAAACAGGCCCAGTTTATACCCATGTTTATTGTCATTAAGCTTGAACAGCTACTTCTCTTTTCTCTGAGACTCATCACCTGTGTGACTTCACAGGGAATTGTCATATCAGTTTGAAGACTACACTTTGCTGATAAGGACATTCAAGACTCTTCTGATCTCCTTTCAAATGACAGACCCTCCATTCCCCAATCATCCTTCTAGCTGTGGTTCCAGCTTAAGCTCACCTTCCTCAAAGATGAATGCTTGGAGACGCATGCTGCGCTTTAGATTAAGTTTCACCCGTGATTTACACAGAAATATTAACATTTCTTCATGTCTGCTGGAGATACTTTAGCTGAGACAACCTCCCATCATTTCTGCCAGACCAAATCATCATGTGGCTTCAGAGTTCATCTGTGGGAACTAAAAGTTGACAGGTGAGGTCTCACCCAGTCTAGTAGGAGACAGTTTTGTTCCCACACCAGCTGCCTGTTAGATAGAGACAACCACAATCACAGAGTCTGAAGTGGGGAGCACATGCCTGAGCCTCCCTAGTACCAGTTACAGCCCTGCATGTTGGCTGTCCTGTAAATCATCCTGAATTATGCCAGAGAAGAAGGGAAAACCCATAGATGCCTATACTGAACCTGAGGTTTGAGGCAGAGCTGAGTCATTAATGCTGGCTGAGGGGGAACAACCACAGCTGCAAAGGTCTTGTTTGAGAACAAGCAGAAAGAGCCATTCTGTGTGAGACAGAACTCCTTTTCCCATCATCTTCGAGCAACCCTGCTGCTCAGAGGTGGTTTTACAGTTTTAGGCTTTTTTAAAGGCTGCTCCTTATTCATGAGTGCACTGGGCAAGGAAGGCCATTTGAGTAAAAGCCACTAAATAATTTGTCAGGGTGAGTTGTCCTTAGTCCCAGCAAGCACTCCTAAGCTTTGTATCCCTCACCCACAGACTTCGCTGCGTACAAACCACCTGCAAAGCCGTCTGCACAAACCTGCCAACCCCACCAAACCTTAACCTCCACCGCCAGCGGGGGCAGGCAGCCCGAGGAGGAGCTATCAGGAAAAGGTTATTGGGTGAGCCACTCACTTCATAAACATGGGATTACAGCTCAGCTTTCTACAGCATCAGCTTTGGCTCATTTGGATATGGGATGTTGTTCGTTTGATTTCTGGATTGAAAGCATGATTAAAATGCACATTAGAGAGCCCAAGATTATTAAAGCTACAACATACATCATCAATATGGAATGTGCTAATGGCTTTCACTTCAAGATTTTTTTGGAAGGTGTTATCAGCTACAAAGATAGTAGCTACTCCCTTCTCCTGCCAATAGACATTCTCTAAACATACACATCCAACTTAATTTACCAAAGAAGTAGAGAAAGATCTCTGCCTGCACAAGTAGTAAAGGTGGGCAAATAAAAATGAAGATGTACATTTTATATTTGTCTCCTTCTAAAATCAAACTTCTTTCTTAAAAAAAAAATGTACTCTGGGAAAGTGGGACAACAGAAATCTGTATTTTAATACAGAAAAACAAATTAATGCTTTGTGAAACAACACAGAAGTCAATGGCACTACACCAAAGATGAATTTTACCCAGGCTGTAAAAAGAAAACATAAATGCAACACAGACCAACAGAAAAGATTCCATTTAGAGTAAGAATTATGTTTCTGTCAGAAAAAAAACCAACAACTGACTAAATTTATTTCCTGGAAGGAGATCCAACTTGGCTCCGCTGCAGCAGCGTAAAAGGATCCAAAATAAGTAACAGCAGGCATCTCTGCTAAAATTTGCTTCTGATCAACATTATTTTTCCTCTGGTACAAGAGAAGAGTTGAACACGCTCTGCAAGTGAGGCACAGTAGTTTACTGCACAGAACACGAGAAAGGAGGCTAAAGCTCTGGCATTTAAAACTCTGCCCAGCCAGGGAGCCAGCACAAGGTCTTAAACAAACCCCATGCACTCTGTGGAGCTAACTCCCACCTAAATGCTTTCTATTTCAGACATGTAAGCTCAGACTGGAGGGGGGAGGGGGCAGAATAGTCTTAATTACAGCCATGTTCTACGCCTGCTTCCCCACACACGAAGATGTGAGGTCAGACCCTCACCGCAGGGATGTCAGCAGCGCTGAGGGACCCTCAGCTCCCTGGAGTACCAGCATCTTACTAAATCCATCTGATGACACGAAAGCAGGAACTTTATATTATGCTTTAGTGGTGGCAGTTTGTATATACCAGCACACATTAATAAATGAAGAGTAAAGCACCACAACCACAATCTGTACATCTGTGTCTGTTTTATGGTATCCTGAAAATATTTCTGAAGTAGTTGGAATACAGAAAGAAGAAATTATCATTCCTTCCCAGCTGGGCTCATGTGAAATGCTATCTGACTGTGACTGGCAGATCTGGGATTTTGTTAATTGTGAGAGACCCCACTTTGAATAATGTACAAACATTTGTTATGATCAGTGAATATTTCCCTTCACATCGCATTTTCTCCATACATAAACTTACCATAATCCAATAAAGAGCCTATGTGAGCAAGTCTTCTACATGCAGCCTTTCCACTATGCAGGGGAAAGCCTGGCTCTTTTTGCATACGGTGTTCACGCAATTTTTCATTTCTGCCTGAGTGAGATCTGCAATGAATGGAAGTTTTCCTCATGCAAAATCATTTGTTCTCAGGCTGTTCCAACATAAAACTAAAGGTTTCATTCAGAGACATCTAGTAAGAAATGCTTCTCAGAATCCAGTAACAAAAACTGCACTAGACATGAGGAAATCGTTCATTTAAAAAAAACACAATACCAAAACCCAACTAGGGAACTACGCTGAGGTGACAAATGAAATTGTAACGGGGAAAAAAATAAGAATAATCAAAAGCCAACAGAGTCCTAAAGTTTCACAGTAATTTGCCTTTCAAAAAGTGGACGTACACCAAATACTCCCCCTAAAATCTTGCATCTAGTTAATTCATGGTCAAAATGGAATTTACATTAAGTCAGTGGTCCTAAGGGACAGAGCAACACATAAGGTCCAAACTTGACTTAAATCCAGAAGAATTCCACTGAAATCAATGGTTACAGCAGTGCAAATCAGCAAGAGATCTAAATCTGTCCTAGCTGATTCCAGATCTATCTTTTATTTGCTATATGGCTTCAGGCAAGTCAGTGACCTTCTTTTTATTTCTCAGTTTCTCCATCCGTAAAATGGCGATAATATTGTTGTAATACATGAAGATTGGGGGGACTAATTAGTTCTCTAACATGGTCTGGATATGGAAATTTCTGGGGAGCAATCATTTTTAGTCACCTTCATCATCTTTATTGACTCTTTATAATCTTAATACTTGGCTTTTTGCTTGCTTGCATGTTTCTCTTTTAAAAACCACAAGCCATAGCCTGGTATCCTTAGTCAAGTTTTACGCTGTTTACTTCCATGGCAGGATTCACATGAGAAAACCGAGTACAGAATTTGGAATTGGCCCCAACAAAAAACGGTGAGCCTATTTCAAACAAAAGTCATAAATCACTGCATGAAATTAATACCGTTTACATTCGCTTTTTCAAGAGTGCAGTTTATTAACTGATGCCCAAACAACTAGGGCACAAACAAAAAAGTCGCAAATCTTTCTTCACCCTTTTTTGAACACCGCACGCTGTGCTGGCATTTGAAGGGACAGTCGGTTTTGTTCAAACAGTTAAAGCGGGGGGAAAAAAAATACGGAAGAACAACCCAACCTGAAAACACCCTAACGTCTGACAGCTCTGAGAGGGACCTCTAGCGTGTGCTAGAACATTTTGTGTTGTGCTTCGGGCGCAATTAATACACCAAAATCACCGCAGTCATTTTGAATAGGCAAAGGGAAGTTTCGCTAAGTGCCTCCGACCCGCGGGCCGAGCATCCTTCCGC
>VWZW01006975.1:791892-812733 GCA_013397115.1 Edolisoma coerulescens | reverse complement strand
CCTGTCCCTGCCCCATCCCCACATCTCCAGCCCCATCCCGAGCAGATCCCCCCACTCGAGCTCCACCCCCAGCTAATATCCATCATTCCCAGATTCCCAGCTGCCCAGTTTTTATGGACACAGCAGCAGAGCCCAGCCCAGGTGCGTAGGGCTGATGGACACTCTCAGCTTCATTTCCCTGGTGCCCTTTCTGGTGCTTGTTAAAAGTATTTTTTTATCTGACCTTGTTCCACGTAAGGAATTAAAATTCTAAATGGGATCCTCCCACCAATTCCTTGGTGAGTTTGTCCCAGCAGAGAGGCTTCTGCTCCACCCCTGCTCCTCTCACAGCACAGCTCCTCCTGTGCTTGGTGGTAAAGCACAGAAAACAAACAGAGCTCCGAGTACAAATAAACAATTAATAAACATTGATTTTATGGATTTCTGTTCCTCTCCCAGCCCTGTGAACAATATCTGCCACATGCAATTCAGGAAGTCGAGCTGTTTTAGTTATTTTTTTAAGTAGAGTTTTCTAAATGATTCTTTTATTTGTAATTTATTATACATTTGAATTGGCCTGGAGACATCAGCTCAGCATCAGCTGCAGACGAGTTGTTTTAAAAGTCAATTTTCATTTACTGCCAGGAAAGGAAGAAGATTTTTTTTTGTGTGTGTTTTTCTCTAACCAATTTTTTACTATTTGCCTTGATCTGACACAGAGATTTAGGCCAAAAGGCCCAATTTCAGCTCGAAAGAGGAATTATTCAGGAAACATCCAACATTTGCAAACAGGCAGCTCTCACTGAACCTGCGACATAGAATTAGTCAGATTTGTGGCTATTAATTAATTTGCTAAGTTGGTGTCATATGGGGATGCTTTACATGGAATTACATGGGAATACGCTCAACCCACACACTCCAGGCAAAAAAATCAACTCATCTGATATTAAAAAAAAGAGGCTTAACGAGCACAGAAGAACTGTGGAACGCCACCACAAATTTTAGTTATTAATTAAACAGACCCCTATCCCCAGTTCAGAAAACACAATAAATATTTGCAGGTTTCAGGCATTTCCCAGCCATCCCCACCCCAGTGGCAGCTCCAGAACCTCACGTGCAGCACAAAGAATAATTTAACACCCATTAATAAAGGAATTTTCAGAGGAGCTCGTGCTCAAATTATATCAATCTGCTACTGTTCCAAAATAAACGCATCAGGTGGCATTTAAATGCAGGTGGCTAACCATTTTATCAGTGCACATATTTAAGCTATTAGAAATATAATTAGAAAAATTAAATTAAACACACTTAATGCAGATTCTAATTCGAGCAACACTGTCCTTATCATTATGCCATTTTGATAGCAAATTATAAAGTATGTCTAAATTGTCCGGGTTTGTTGCTGACTGATAGCTGAACTCAGATAATTAAGTTGTTAACCAGGTACTTCAGTGGTCAACACGGTTATATATCTTTGTCTTATCACTCCCCCTCCTCCTGCGTGCGCCGAGCTCAGGGGAAGCAGATGAATGGCACTTGACACTACCCACCTCCGCAGCCGCCTGATTAGACACAGCCCCGTGCCACAGGTACACTCAATTATCTGCCTTTTCCCGGGATCCCGCCGCTCCCCGCAGCCCCCGGCCTCCGCAACTCTTCATTTGCTGCGTTCCCAGCCCGGGGAGAACCGCAACCAGGAGTCCTGGAAACTTCCCCGGGTCCTCTATCCCCCCCAGCCTGCGGGCAGAGCGGCTGCAGGGCTCCCTCCGCTTTCACCGGGCAGGGAAACAACAAATCCCCTCCGCACCAGGAATTGAGGCGTTTCAGGGCTTGGTCGTGTCCCTGCCCTGGCACCCGAATGGTCCCGAGGGTCCCACCCCACATCCCAAAGCCATCCGGGATCCCGCCAGGGCCAGAGCACCAGGGGATGCTTCACCCCGACACCTCCCTGGGTAATTAACAGCACCCAGGAATCCCAACACAGCTCATTTACCAAGAAACATTTACCAAGAAACATTTACCAAGAAACATTTACCAAGAAACATTTACCAATAAAATCCAGGCACAGGCGGAGGTGTGCCGAGGAAAACCCGGACTGCAGTTCCCAGGGGAACACCACGGATACTCAGACAACACAAACACATCGCAGGCCACGCTGAGGGCTGGGTTGGGGATAGGAGAAATGATCTGTAACGTGTGTGGGATTAAAGAATTGGGGTACCCCGAGTGCTCCGGGTGCACCTCTGCCGCTGTGACTTTGTGAGTACAACCCATCCCCGAATTTATTGGCCATCACTTGGGTCTCAAGGTCTCCTGGTGTCCTGTTTCCGTCACAGTAACACAGAAAATGAAAGGAAAAACCTCCTGACTTGCAAATTCCCTTTATGTATTCCAAACTAACTTTTGATAGTTTTTTCTCATCCCACTGGAAACAAGGGGGGCCACCAGCTGGTTCGATCCTGTTTTGGACATAACCCCCGCTGCAAACACCTGGAATGTCACAGAGAGAAGCAGCTCTGGCCATCGCAGAGACGGGCACGAACCAGAGCTGGGGGAGGGACACAAAACAGACTTTTTCTCACCAGATTGTTGCAGTCATTTCTTCTCCCACTTAACCTGCACTGCCTGCACTGAGCAGCAGCACAGCGGCCTCGGACCTAATGGAGTTCCACTCCAGTGCTCCCAAATGATTGCAAACTAAAAATCCTCATTGCAAACTAAAGATCCTCATTGCAAACTAAAAATCCTCATTGCAAACTAAAGATCCTCATTGCAAACTGAAAATCCTCATTGCAAACTAAAAATCCTCATTGCAAACTACAGATCCTCATTGCAAACTAAAAATCCTCATTGCAAACTAACAATCCTCATCACAAACGAAAAATCCTCATCACAAACTAAAGATCCTCCCTTCAGGACACAAGTGTGTGGGGTTTTCCCATTTGCACATGAAGAAGTACCACACGGGGTTATTTTTGCAAGGTCACCCATAAAGATCTCGACTTTCTAACTCGGTTACAAAAATTCCATTTTACTGGGGGGTTTGATTTTTTCTTCCTCCTGCAATTTGGCAGAGAAATAAAAAAATCCACCCGGTTCTCCATATTTATTAACAAATTCTCTAGGATCTGGTGGCTCTCTTTTAAACTTCTGAGCGCAGGGAATATTTCAAAAGGCACCTCCTGAAAGGGAAAGGAGCCACTCTGCCTGGTGGGGGGCATCCCTCCTTCCCTGGAGATCGTTCCAGGAGAGCAAACCACACACATCCACACAGGCTGGGCAGGCAGGATTAAAGGAAATCCTTCCACAATGCATTTCCCTGCTTCTCCCCCTACGTGATCAGACTCCACTATTCTTCCCAACAAATATGTAATTATTAGCATATAAATTTAACACCTAGCCATGCTATAACCACAATTCCTGCCTTTATTTCCTTTACTTACTTCATATGGGAAGTTATTTCTCTGGAATTATTGTTTTCTGGGGTTTTTATTGCAGAGTGTTATTTATTCCTCAAGTTACCATTAGCTTCCACACACCTGTCAATGTTATTTTTTGATATCTTTAAAATAATGTTCTAAGAATGAGGATAATTGTCCAAGTAATTTTTTAGTTTCCTGCAAGGTTCATTTTGACACCCAGGGTAGGGCTGGCCCCTGCAGGAGCTCACTCACTGCCTCTTACACCACTCATTAATTTAAGCCTGGTTGTAACAACTCCACGGAGCTCTACTCAGCAGGGAAGGATGGACATGGAGCAGTGGCCTGAGTTCTCTTCCCACTTCCAAACTGAGCTTCCTCTTATTTCTGTTTGTCCTGCACCAGAAATGTCAATGTCCAAACATGGCCAGGATGTCCCTGTGGTTGGCAAATAGAATTTCATGGAATCATCACAGAACCTCAGACTGGTTTGGGCTGGAAGGGACCTTAAAGCCCATCTGGTGCCACCCCTGCCATAGGCAGGGACACCTTCCACCATCCCCGGGTTCTCCAAGCCCCATCCAGCCTGGCCTTGGACATTTCCAGGGATCCAGGGGTAGCCACAGCTGCTCTGGGAATTCCATCCCAGCCCCTGCCCACCCTCAAAGGGAACAATTACTTCCCAATATCCCATGGAAATCTCTCCTCTTCCAGCCAGCACTAACACAGGGTCCCCTCTGAGCAGCACAGTCCTGCTGATCCCCAGGCAGAAATTCCCTATTTCATTGGGCACCACCTCAAACGAAGCACCTGCACCCCAAACATCACATCCCACACACTCCCCACTCCCAAACTGGACCATTCCCTCACGCTGAACACGTTGTGTGACCTGGACGATGGCCAGGGCCAACTTCAGAGATGGCCTTTTGCAAATTAATTACTTTCCATTGTATCAACATTAAAACAAAGCCCAGGATCACCACTAAGTGAAAACCTCTCCAAAACACCAGTGTCAGGCACTTCTGCTCCGCCACCTAAAACGTGTGGGTTGCTGTTTATGATACGCAGTCCAATTTTACTTAATGTCTTATAAAATCTTCAATATTTAAAGATTAATTATTTAAATTTTTATTAAAAAAAAAAAAAATACGGCAACATGGGGAGGGCAGGGTAATTCCAGCACTATTTTCCAGCATTATTTGCTCAGCAGTCACAGTTTGTATTGCACTCATTGCCATAAAAAAACGAGGAGAAATCTGCTTAACAATGGAAGGGGCTGGACAACAGACACAGGCCAATATTGGCTCTTTATTCCTTAAGTAATCTGCATTTTACAACTGACTCTATAAAAAAAAAAGTTGCTTTATCTAAAGTTTCAAGGAAAGGAGACAATAAGCAATGCTTGGGATTTTCTGTCAATTTGCCCTTTTGGATAAACAATGGTGTTATGGAGCCCAGAGGAGCAGCCTCTCTCTTTGCTGGGGGTAAAAGCTCTGAGTTTTTACGGCTTTTGAGGTGCTGCACGCTGAGCAGATCAGCTCCAAAAGGCTATCCTGATAAATCCAAAACATGAATTGGGAAGAAATAAAAATAAAGCGCTCATGAAGACCCATCAATCTGATGATTTGGGGAAGATCAGATAATCCTAAAGGAAAGGGAGCAACAGAAGGAAAAACGGGGAAAGCCCCGGGTTCGCAGCCACGCTGATTTCCATGATGCATTCACAAGTGCCAATAAACAGAATTATTGCTGCACAGGAGAACCGTGTGGTCTCTACTCTATCACTACAGAGGGCAGCAACAGACAACAGAGCTCCTTAGCATGACAGAGGGAATGTTCAACATTCCCAGTAAACAAGGGAGCCGGGAGAGGCCGGGCTGGGATCTGCACTGGAGCGTGGTCCTGTCCCACATTCCAGCCTCTCGGATGGGAACAGGCAGATTGGGAAAGCCTTCGGGAAGCCTGGATGCTCAGCGAGCTGAGCCCGTCTCCTGTCGATTCAGCAAGGCCAGATATTAACAATTCCCACAAGCCACAATATGGGAGCTGGACCAGATGGCCGCGAGCTGCATCCCTTGGTGTTTTCCGGCCCGTTCGTGCCCTCACACCCAGATTCCTGCCCCAGCTCCCGGGAGATGGACCAGCGGAAAGCCAAGGAGCTGCGAGGGGAGCCCTGTCCAGCCCGGAGACCAAGGCACAACACAACATTCCCTGCGAGGACACAAGAGCGGGGTCGGGGGGAAGCTGCTCGGCTGGATGTGTTTGAAGGACTTTCTGTAGGATTTTTCTGAGCAGCAAGGCTGAGCTGGGGGCGGGGTGAGGCACAGGCACAGCTCTGAGCGCTGGGCACAGCCTCCTCCAGCTCCAGCTGCAGATGCAAAGGAGGGCAGCAAAGGTCTGATGATCAAACGGGGAGAAAATGACTGACAACACGGAGCCGGTTCAAAGGAACTAATGGAATAATTAGTTCCAAAAAGACTAAAAAGACTGAAGAATTCATGATGTCATAAAAAGCAGAGCTACTTAAATTGGATTAGAAAATAAAAATGACACGAACATTGTAAATATTCACAGATCACATCATTGACGTGTAATGTGCCGTTAAATGATGTCAAATTAAAGGGGAAATTACATGTGTAAGAACTAGGAAGAATAAAGGGAAGACATTTTAAAGATGCACAGTCCTTCAAGTCAAAATCCTTCTCGTATATCAGGGCTGATCACTGCGGGGATGGGGAAACTATGAGAGAAGAATAAAATAAAATATGGGAAAGAAAACAGAGGGTAAAAACATCTCAATTTAAGGCTGTGGTGAAAGGCTGTTAACTCCGGAGTGCTTCCCCTCGGCCTGGCTTTGCCAGGCGCTCCCAGCCACAGCCATGCCCAGACCAGGCTCAGCCGCTGCTTAAACCCGACTCACATCAGCCCTAATTTATCACAACAAGCCAGCAGTCAAGTGTGCTTTCACTCGGGAGAGCCCTGAGTGGGGCCAAGGGCTGGCTCAGAGGGCACTTTGGAACTGCCTGAATTGGGGGGCAATTAACCCCGAGCTGCACGAGCCACGGGAGTGAGGCAGGGATGGCGAATCCACGCTCTTCCAACGGGAAAAAGCCTTGACTGATCCCCTGAATCACACACGGCACCCGGCGAGGCTCCCAGCCCCTCAGCCACTCTGAGATCTCATCTCAGCAGAGTTGTGGCAATTAATTTACCTCCATCGCGCTCTTTCAAGTGAGCTGGGGGAGCGGGGCCTCCCAGCCTCTCCCCCTTCCCTCCGCGTGCGATCGGAATCTTCTGTTCCAAAGGTGGCATTTCAAACTCCCGAAAATACCTGCATAATAAAGGGTAAGAGCTCCTCTGCACACAGATATATGTACATATCTTTCCTTGCCTCGTGGGCCCTTCCGCCTCCAAACTCCTTGAGGTGTTAACAACACGTCGCCGTAACGGGGAACTCGAGATTATCGGCATTATCTCACCCACCCTGCTGATAAGATGGGCTGATGCCGGCGCTGCTGCGATAACAGGAGCTGATTCTGCTCCTCAGCAGCGCTGCCAGGCTGGTGATGGCATTTCCTCATCACTGGGGCCTTTTCCACAGGAGATTATTGTCCCCCGTAATTTGGAATGGTTTGGGTTGGAAGGACGCTAAAGCCCATCCCATCCCACCCCTGCCATGGCAGGGACACCTCCCACTATCTCAGGGTGCTCCAAGCCCCGTCCAGCCTGGCCTTGGGCACTGCCAGGGATGAGGAATCCACAATCCCTCTGGGCAGAGAGAGCTTTTAGACGAAGCACACATTCACCATCTCATTGGAGGTGACCACACAATCTGGGATGAATCCCCCAGTGACGCTCCTCACTGTCCGGCAGATCCAGCAGATCCCGGTGCTGGTGCAGGGTGGGAGCACTGGGCACTATCAAGAAGCCCCTGGCACATCCCAGGATGGCTCATGATGGAATTAGCCACGTTTGCCCCCAGTTCAGACATAAATGCCAACACCTGCCCTGCTATAAAAATGCCAGGAGATCCTTAATGATCCCCACGCCAGCTTTGTCTGGGAGCCAAAAGAGGAATATTTACATCCCGGGGGCTCTCACACGCTCAAACACATGGCAATGCAGAAAAATATGCGTGAGAAAAAGAGCAACTTTTTCTTATTCTTCTTCCTTCTCTGAGTTGAAATAGCAGCACTTGAGTTCCTCACGCCTCGAGTGATCTCTGCCCGCAGCGAGGCACTCGGCACCTCCTGTCCCCACCTGCAGCTCCCCAGCTGAGCCGGGAGCCCGCGGGGCTCTCCCTGCCAAGGGCACGGAGCCTACGAGGGTGCTGCGAGTCTGCAGAGCTGAGCGCACAGGGAACACCTGAAACCCCTACCCCGCTTTAAAACCCCAGTGAAACGCCTTGGAATCGCTTCTCGTGCTGGCAATGCCCACGTGTCTCCCAGACCTGAGGAAGCACGGGTAGGAAATGAGGCAGGAAGGCAAAGGAAGGGACAGGCCAGGACATTTAAAACCCCTGGAGATTTAAGCTGGTTCAGCCCCTGCCCTGCCTTGGGTGTCAGCAGCACCCTGTGCCTGCGGGACACAGAGGGGACAATGTCTCCTTGGAATTTACGTAACTCCAACCCACAGCCAGCAGTCATTTCTGAAGTGGGGTTGTCTGAGCCCTGTGGGAGCAAACAAAAGTGTTCCGAGGCCTTTATTTGTGCGATGGCATTTCCACGCTGACTGCAGGGATCTGCTGGGTGCACTCGCATTGTCTCTCTAACAATCTGAAAATTACACTGATAATTATCTCGGAGGTATTTTCCAGCCTTGATTGCTCCGAGAGGCTCAGCTCAAGAGAACGTGTCACTCAGATCCCACTCCTCTTTCTTTCCACTGACTTTTCACATGCCCTAAGTGCACACGTGGAACAGCTTCCCAAACCCAAAGGTATTACCAGGGAGAACTTCGCAGCCATGACCCGAAATCTCTCAGACCTGAGAAACCCGGATCTAACAGGAGCTCTGGCAGGGCTGAGGATCCAATATATTACGAGTCCCCGGGAAAAATAGAGCCCAGCTAAATAACTTGGGAAATATTCTACTTGTAATGGCATTGCAGAGTCAATCAATTTAAACCTAATAAAGACGACGACAGACAATGAATAGAAAGTTCAAGGACTTTTCACCCAGGGCTTTGCTGTGGCTGGAAGTCAACCTGCTGGAGTCTGGGGGAGCCTACGGACCCTGGGAGGCAGCTCCAGGGATCAGGATCAGGAAACAAAGGACGCCTTCCCTTTCAGGGAACAATGCTCTAAAAGCCCTGGAAAAGCAGGGGGAATTAAAACATTTTTGAAGGCAAGGGCAAATTTCCATGTTTTTTTCTGCCATAATTCATCTTTTCATCCCTTGGCTTCGTCTGCGAACTTTATCACAGAACAACGTCACGGGCAGGACGGAGTATTTGCCTTGACTTTGCTCTGTGCTTCCACTGGTACTGGGAGGTTAATGCAGCTCATTAGCTGTGCATCTCATTCCGGGATTTATTCCTTTCTTACACATTTACTCCCCTAACTGCTGTTTGTTCTTCTACAGAACCCAGGAAAAGGACCAGGGTGGGAGGCACGGTTTAACGGTGGGGCTGGTTTACAACCCGCAGCCGTGGAATCCATTAAGTGTTTGAAAACAGGTGACAATTTTCACCCCGTCCCTGCCCAGAGTGACAACTTCCCTGGGACACCAGGAGCACAGGCTTTCCATGGAAATGCTGTTGTTTGCTGCCTTTGCTCCAAGTGCGGAGCGAGCTGCAGATTGCAATTGGGATTCAGCGCAAGATGAGCCTTGGAAGCGCGAGGTGGAAAAACTGCATCGCATTTCTTCCTGCCAGGTGCTAAGAGACTGGCTCAGGATCCTGCAAAGTCGCAGACTTTGTCCCCATTTCAGCCGTTGGAATTGAGAAGCGAGCTTTGGTGGAGCTCCAGGAGTTCGTAGGGATGGGAATGCAGGTTCTCAGGATGCCCGGAGGATGGGCTTAGGGCATGGCAAAGGCCAAGAGCTCCACGTGACGACACAGCAGAGCAGAATTTGGGTAAGGAAAAGCAGAGCACAACCAGCCTGCTGTGTGGGAAAGGAAAGGTGGGAAAGGAAAGTCTGGGGGAAAGCTGGGGGAAAAAAAATCATGTTTGAAAGAAAAGGAGGAAAACGCAAAGGTTCTGAGGAGGCTGTACACAAGTGGAGATCCGAGGCTGATGAGGAGAGAGCAATCACAGAATCATGAAGGCTGTAAAAGACCTTAAGGATCATCAAGCCCAACTCTCATCCAGTGCTGGACCTTCTCTCACACTGTCCATCACAGGCACCGGGGAAGAGAGAAGGGCCGGGATGTCCTGGGACAGTCAGGTCAGAGAGGGGCTGAAGAAAAGGCCAGTGGTAATTAATGGTCTGACTGCACACCTAGAGAGTGGAAGTGGGAAAATAAAATGGACGGGAAATTGGAAAGCCTCATGGTGAAATGGTGATTTTTTGCATCGAGATTTGATCTGTATTAACCCTTTAGCACTGAGCTGGATCCAGCAAAACGCAGCTCCTTGGAAGACAGAGCTCGCCAGTTTCACCAGGAAGAGCAGCGACCTCTCCCAGTCACCCAGACTTCCAGAGTGATGCCTGGGTGAGCCCATGATTATGGACACAGTTGTGATCCTCACAAAAGCACCAAATAAACCCTGCAGCCTTTGCATCCCACAAAATAAGGGGAATTTCTAGTTTTGGGAATTCCACAATTGCCACAGGAGCTGCCAACATCCCGTGCAACTGCACAGCGCCACCGTTAACATTCCCAGCGAGGGAAGCACGGCAGTGTCAGGCCTGGAGCACGGACATCCCTGTGCAGAGTGACCCAGCACAGAGTAACTAAAATACACAGAGGGGGTTTTGTTTATGGAAAGCAGGACAGAGGCCCAGGCATCGCTCACCTCGAGGCCTGACCAGGAGCTTGAGAGAACAGAGCCACTCCTGCTACACAACAGCCCTGTCATCCAAAACTGAGGCTCTCTCTTTTCCTAGCATTCCTAACAGGGGCTAATTCCCAGACAAAATCCCCCCCCGAGGGGTGGATCCCACAGCAGTGCAAACTGTCTCTGTACCAGTGTGCTTTTGAACTAAAAACTAAAAAAAACCCAAACAACCCAAAACTTAGATCTCAAGTTCTCTTATTTTCAGGCATTTCCTGGGCTCTGCACCTGAGACAAGGACTGGACACACCAACACCCAAACACTGATTTGCAGGGACTGCAAACTGGGGGGGTGGGGGGTGTGGAATGAGAGTTCCAACCCAAACCGTGCCATGATTCTGAGTGGGGAGGGAGGGATGAGAGCAACGAGGAGCTTTACACAGTTCTATGTTATTGAAGGTAAAAAGATTCTCCTTCTGCTCTTTACAACACCACAGAATCACGGAATATCCTGAGCTGGAAGGGATCATCGATCCAACAAGGATCATGGATCCAGCCCCTGGTCCCACACAGCCACCCCAAATCCCACCCTGGGCATCCCTGGCAGCGCTGTCCAAACGCTCCTGGAGCTCTGGCAGCCTCGGGGCCGTGCCCATTCCCTGGGGAGCCTGGGCAGTGCCCAGCACCCTCTGGATGAGGAACCTTTCCCTGATCTCCAGCCTGACCCTGCCCTGGCCCAGCTCCAGCCATTCCCTGGGTCCTGTCCCTGGTCCCAGAGCGGAGATCGGAGCTGTCCCTGCACTCCCCCTCATGAGGATGTTGAAGACCGCCATGAGGTCTCCCCTCAGTCTCCTCCTTTCCATGCTGACTGCAAAAGATTTGGATTCTCTAAACTCAAAACAGGCCCCTCTCTCCCCTCTGTGCTGCAAAGTCAGTCCCAGTATTTAATACCTGCTCAGATCAAATATTGCTACCTGGAGGAATAAATTTCACCAGAATTAAACCATTAACTGCTAAACCAGCTGCTAAGGAGCCCATATTCCTTTTAATTCTGGATTCTTCATGCTAGATTGAAAGAGCAGACATTTGACAAAGCTTTTTCACCATACTGGAGTGACTGGGAGCACTGGGAGCTCCAGGCTGCTGCTCCCTGAAGTTTATCTGGGAGCCAGCTCCAAACAAAGGCTGCAACAGGAGCCAGCTGTTGACACTCTGCGTTACGGGCTGCATATTAAATGATTCATCAAATGCTGTGTCACAACCTGGATAAAGTCTTTAAAACGCGGAGCCTTCCTCC
The DNA here is from genome assembly GCA_013397115.1 of Edolisoma coerulescens. NCBI lineage: Eukaryota > Metazoa > Chordata > Aves > Passeriformes > Campephagidae > Edolisoma > Edolisoma coerulescens. The sequence goes on along the minus strand of VWZW01006975.1, from coordinate 801,101 downwards.
TTTCCTTTTGTTTTTAGCAGCAAAGAATATCTGGATAAAGCTACACTTGCTGGAACAGCCTCCCCTTCCAGAAACCACTCCCCGTTTAATGCAAATATTCCACTCAAATCATTGCTAGGAAAAACACCAGTCACCAAATTTCAGTAAATAGTACTGAAATGAATAAGCAAAAAATTATTTATCCAGTGTAAAATTCAGTAAATAGGACTGAAATAAATAAATAAATAAATGAAATGCACCCAGAACATTTTGGAAAATGCAATAATAGATGAGTAAATAATTTCCCTGGCTGCTGTGGAACGGCAACGTGTTATTGTAACCTGCCTTGTATGCTCCGTGTAAAGCCCTGTAAATTATGATTTGAAATTATCATGTTAGATTAGGTTTTCTGCAGCTTAATATATTGTAATATAATATAATTGCTCAATGCAAATGAGCTACTGTACGGCTCTGGCGTGGGGCTGTTCTGGAGCCGAGCGTTTTACACATTACTGTGAAGTGAGGGTTATTAGGAAACAAATTATAACGAAGCTAAATTTAGTTGGGAGCCAGGATCCCGTCACGGCATCGCGGTGACGGCGCCAGGAGGTGCCTCAGGGAGCTCTGGCACCAACGCTGGGGCACCTCAAGGGGCTCCACACACACCTGCTCAGGTAAGAGCTCCCTCCTCATCGACACCCGCAGCCATCCCGTTACCTGGAAGTCAAGGAATGCTGTAAAGTCACGGATGTGGCTCCAGATCCCGACTGCCAAACGCTCTTCCCAAAATAAATAACCCAGAGCTGATGGTGGTCCCACAGAGGGAGGTTTGGGCTCATGGCACATGGCCACTGCAGGACCAAGGGTGGGCATGGAGGCGACACAAGAGCTAAAAACACCAAAAGGAGTCTCCACACCCGCCAGAATCAGCCACAGAATCCTGGAATCGTTAGGGCTGGAAGGACCCTCTGGATCACCCAGCCCAACCCCCCACCAAGGCAGGGTCACCCAGAGCAGGTGACACAGGAACACATCCAGGTGGGTTTGGGATGTCTCCAGACAGGGACACCCCACACCCTCCCTGGGCAGCTGTTCCAGGGCTCTGCCACCCTCGCTGGGTGGAACTTCTTGTGTTTTCTTTTATGGCCACCAGTCCTCGTCCTGTCTCTGGGCACCACTGGAAAGGGTCTGGCACCATCCCCTGCCAGCCCTTGGAATTATTTGCATGGATTGATGAGCCCCCTCTCAGCCTTCCCTCCTCCAGATCCAGCCACCCCTCGTGCCGGTGACCCTGTGACCCACCCGACAGGCACAGCTTTCCCTCCTCATTTCCATCCACGAGGCACGAAAAACAAGAGTTGCTGGTGGATGTGCCAGGAGAATGCACTTCCTAAATAATACATTGGCTTGTAAATTGTCCATCCAACTGTAAATTCCAGAAGAAAAATTAAAATGTGTTTCTTCAGCCCTTTCCGCGCGGCGCTCGCTCCGCACGGCGGCATCCCCGCGTCCCCCCAAAAGCACGGGCACCGATGGGTTGGGTCCAGAGCAGGAAAAACCTGCTCCAAAGCAATTCATTATTAATGCCAGAATATTCTTGCTAAACAGTTCTGATTATTTCACAAGAAAGAGGTCAAGGTATTGGAGAAAGGGATTTAATCAAATAAACTCTCAATCTCTCTCCAAATAGCATTTTCATCCGGCTGCATGTAAATTCATCAGCTGACTCGCCTCCCAATGCCCAGGCAAGGTTAATCTGCTATGACTGTTAAAACTTCTCGGAGACGCCTCTGGAATAACGATTTACACCGGGATGAGCCGTGCCAGTCACCCCAAACTATTTCCTCCTCCCGTTCTTCAAAGTTTGGCCCGGCCCTCGACGGCTCCGCTGGCAGAGCCGGAGCTGAACCCCCCTCTTGGGCTGCAATTTGGGGACCCCACAAAGACCTCCTTGTTCCTGCTCAACTCTCCGGGTTTTGATGGCCATCAACAGCTCATTCCAAACTGCCCCACATCAAATATCCTGCCCTGGGCAGAGGGGGAATTTCGGATTTTCAGGAATATTTCCTACAGGACCGAAGCCCTCGTGCTGGGAAACAAAGCAGTGCAGGCACAGACAGAGAGGAAATGGAATTTCTCTGGTATTCTGAATTCAATATTGCCCTGCTTTGCTTAAATAAGGAGCCGAGGAATTTATCCCAGCCGTATCCCAAGGTGAATTTCGTGGCAAACACTAATAATCCCTCCTGGCCACTCCGCACTTATTAGGCAAACCCTGCCTCCTAGCAGTGCAAATCTACGGGTGTTTTTAAAAAGGATCTTCGTGAACTTCGTGTTTAAACACAGGATTATGATATAGCTGTAAACTGCACATTCGGTCAGAAATGAAGAACTGCAATTTTGGGGTTTGTTTAAAAAAAAAATATATCCCAAATGCCTTTTGATCCAGAGCTAAAAAGGAAACTGAAATACAGCAGGCAGGCAGGATTATTCTCACACCTATTTTTTGCTCTCTTCACTCTAAGCCTGGCCACAGATTGTGCATTTGGTGGAATATTCTGTAAATACCTTTGTGAAGCCGGGTCAGGTTTATGAGGAGATGCTCCGAGAGCCGCAGCGTGGCACGGAGCAGCTTCCCCGGCCTCCCACGGGCACACGCGACCCGCGCTGCCCAGCAGTCCCCGGGCAAGCCCAGCCACACCTTCCTCCAATTTTATTTCTGGTAAGTGGCCACTCTAATTTATTCATGCTACACACACACCCCCGCACCTAAACCCCCCCCACCCGAGCAGCTTTGCTGCCTCCTGCCTCGAGAAGTCTCAGACAACATCCCCTGCCTAAAATCCGGGAGGATTCCTGCGCTCCACGGTCTCCATCCCTCGACGAGGAGCCAGCAGCTGCAAACCCTTCCTCAGCTGGGGAGTGAGTGTTGTGATGCTGCTGCTCCGTGCCCCCGGTGCTCCCCGCACCTCTCTGGAAGCTCAGACACCATTTTACATGAGGATGCTTTCTAAAAAGCCCGGTGTAACTGTCTAATTAAGAGCAGAGTGATTGGCTGGTTCATGGACTCTGTGACAGCTCTGACAAATACACATATTGGCACAGCCCTAACCTCACTTCACAGTTTGCAACACAAAGATGGTATTTCCAGAAATGTGCAGAACACTCTGATACAAAGCTTCACCTTGTCTAGTGCTATTCCATTTAATTTTTTATTAACTGCCTGAACATATGCCATTCTAGGAGAGGGTAATAGTTACAAAATGTCAGCAGAAACATTTAAACTGCTCAAATGTAAATGATTTTATAAATTTGTAATGAAAGGTAATTGTCATGTGGGAAAAGTAACAGAAAAACAGATATGTGTAAATGTAAAACTGGTAAAAAATACATCTGACTGGTCGAAGGCAGCAAAACCTAAGTGTGTTTTAATGACCACTGTAAGGAGTATTTAAATAAAATTAGCTTCATAAGCAGAAAATGTGAATTCTATAATATTTTATTTTCTAACATTAGCAAAGTTCATAATAATGAAAAGACCTCATGGAACTTTAATGCGCCCAAATTCATTAAACAGTAGGACATTAAGATTCCTCACCTCATTTTAAAAAACAAATAAATCAAGTCAGATAACATAAATACAAAGCCGGCGCCGGCAGAGCCCGGCTTTAAAAGACCAATATTGGAGCGCGCTCGGTTTCTTTACTTTCCGCTAAAATGAGAAACAATTTGGTGATTAATCCCTTCAGCGATGCCGTGCTGGGTCAGTGCTCCCCGAGATGTCAGCCAGGAGAAGACTCGGGCGCAGAGGGGAGTTTTTCCTCAGCCACCACACAGAGCAACCACCTCCCAGTCAGGTTTGCGGGCAACCATCTTTAAATGCTTGAGCTGCTCTGCGTGGCCATGACAAGATTTGCAATTCCCCACGTTTATTTACACACCATCACCCCAAGTAGACATCACATGGAAGTGGCATGGTCGCGGCTGACCCCAGGGTAGTGGCTGTCTCTGCCGATCCCGCTCGCTGCTGCTCGGCGATTGAACCCCGCCGCCCGCCCCGGCTGCGTGCACGCTGCGCCGCGCCGCAATAAAATTAGCAGAAGCTTGTCAGGGGATATTTTCTACTTTTACGCTGACAGACACTGGACAAACACGTCTGCGTTTCAGGGAGCCGCCGAGGCTCCCGCTCTGCGGGGACGGACGGCGGCGGCGTGGGTGCGGGGCCCACGCGTGGCACCCCGCGACACGAGGGCCGGCTCGCTTCCCCTCCCCGGATCGGGGGAAAGAACCCCAAAATTACCACTCGGTTTTATTTTTATTGTTTTCCTACGTCCGCCCCTGCGTAAGCCTGGATGCGCAGGATGAGTTACTGAGCCAGAAATTAATAGGACGGGAATCCATCCTATTCCGAAGGCAGAAGCTGGGGGGAGGAAGGGCCCTTTGCAGCCCGTGGAGGATGCACAAATTGCCTGGTACCTGCAGCCCACGTCAGAGCTCACCTGCCACCCCGCTGCCCCCGCCAGCCAGAGCTGCATTAATTTCTTTAAGGGCTTTCGCAAATAAACGAAAGAAAACGCTCGTTTGTTTCGGGATCGGGAGCCCGGGGAGGCTAACGCGGTAAATAGGGGAAATTCACCATCCGTAATGGGAACATTTTTAAATAAAACCACCTAATATGTTTAGTAATCTACACCAATGTAGTTTTATTAGCTATTCAGTGCAGTTCTTACATCAAACAGCCTCAGAAGCCCCAGGATCATTTTATATTCACTGGAAGACAGAAAGAAATCCAAAACCTAGTTAAATAAATTGTTCATTTATTCCTTTCCTTTTATGCACCAAGATCTACATGTGGTCATTAATTATAAAGAGACTATTATAGCACCATATTTTCATTCAATACGATGTCCTGGTATATATCAAAGAAGTCCCATAATTAAAACAGAAGGGCCACAATGACAATTAAAATTACAATCTATATGGGGAAAGAAAGTACAGTTCTGCAATTTTTCACCCTGTCACTGTCAGCACCGGGGGATATTCCAGTCACGTCTCTTGTAAAGCAGCCTAAATTCTTCTTCACCAATGCAACCTCAAAAGCATTATCAGCACCTAAGCAAAAGCCTATGCAAGTATAATTTAATACCAAGCCACAGTTTGCAAGTAATAGCGTATAAAGTGATATTTAAGTGGTGTTTTAAGCACACTTCTGATGGCTACAGCCGCCTTTTACTGGTAAATGCGTTTTCCTTTGAGTAGTGATTATGAGTCCTGGGTGAAGAGGTCCTGTGTGCAGGTCTGCCTGTAAGCCTTACTTCCAGCTGCCAATCTTTACTTCACAGTGAAGAAAAAGCCACATAGCACCTTGTTCTTACTCTTGTAGGCTGTCATCCCCTGAGCCTGATAACTGCAAAATCATTTCCACATAACACTTTTCTGCTTCTGCCTCTTAAACCTCGAGACCTACACATTGTGCACGCACCCGCACCCCCGGCACTCGGCCCCCCAGAGCCGCCGCTGCTCCGGCCTCTCCCCCCAGCCTATTTTTAACACTTATCCCAGTAAATATCTGCATTAATGGAGTGCGGGGCCCTGCCGCAGCAATGTGTGTTTGCTACAATTTATTGTCTATAAAAGTCAGGAGCGGTGAGTTATTACGGCTAAAACTGTGTTTTTCTTTATAATAACTCCGAACCGAGCTCTCACATATGAAGCATGCAATGGAGATGGAGAAGGTTTTGTATAATAAAACGGTGACATGGTCATTTTTCCCAGTTTTGCATTACACAGACACACTCATGCATGGTGCTTTTTAAATTCTTATTATATGGGAGGTCAGGAGGTCGAATGTCAGAAAGTACTGTTAATTTCACGGGGTTAGGGGAAAGTAAATTCACAGGGAATACAGATCACTTAGCACAGAAAAGCAGCTCCTCTGAAGTTTGGGTTTACATTTGTTAACCATATCCTTCAGCTGACGAACCATTGAGACCAGGGTGACATTGTGGGCCCCGCTGTAATGGCTTGACACGCCGCGGGGACAGCGGGATGCGGCGCGGGGCCGGAGCCACCGCCCGGAGCCGCCGGAGCACCGCGGCTCCAGGCAGCCGGAACCGAGCGGAGCGTGGTGCCATTTGGGCTGGATGCTGAAATTACACAGAAAGCAGCCGAGATGGCTTAAAGTTCAACCTGACAGGGAATGGAAAATATATTCCCGTCTCCGTTCGGCGGGAAGGGAGAATCCTGCAGCTTCCCAGAGTCCTCTTAAAGCGCTTCCCAATATATCATCAGAGGCTGAAGGATGGGACGGGCACTCGGAGCATCGAGATGGACTTTGGTTTGCCAGAGGATGCTCGGATGGTTCCTCTTTTCTCTGTCTTTTTGTTGTTGATGTTTTAGGGTTTGGCTTGGGTTTTGTTTTTTTCCCCTCTTGGTGGCAAAATAAAATCGTGGAAAGCAGAAGAAAATTGAGATTTTTCTCGGTTTTACAAATAACAGGGGAGTGGTGATAAAACACGGTGACAGAGCTGCTCTTTTGCCAAGACAAATTCAGAAGCTACTTTTCTTTTATTAAAAAAAAAGCTGTTTGCTTGATAAAATCCACCATCCTCACATGCAATTTAAAGTAATAAACAATTAAAAAATGCCAGGGTATCTTCAATCAAAGGCGTTAAAGACCTTGCCATTGTCTCTACTGAAAGTTCAACTCCAGAGTGCCATAAGGCCCATGCTCTACATCCATGTGTGACGGGTAAGAAAGGGAAAAATCCAACAAAACAAACCAAAAAACCTCTAAATTTACTTCAAATGACCACGAGAGCCATTTCAGGAGACAGACAGGATTATTCCCCGGGAGGAATGTGCCAGGCCCTCACTGGGCTGGGGTTGGGTTTCTGCGTTGGTGTCTTTTGCAAGATTCCTCTGAGTCAAAAGCGAGCCCAGGCTCAGCTGCCCCCTCGTAATTAGATTTTAATGAGTCAGGCTGGGTGTTTGTGTTTTGGCAGCGGGTTAATGGTGTTAACATTTCCCTGCTCACAACTGGCCCCGGCAGGGCAGAGCTGCCGGCTGAACTTCCCCCTCCGGAGCAGCACCAGAGCCGGGACGGGCCTGGGCCAGCCCTGCTGGGAAGGGCATTCCCCAAACCCTGCTCCAGCTCCAGGGAACACAGCAGGGCTGGAGGAACGTTTTCAAGCCATGGACCGGGTGGGTTTTGGGTTTTCCAGCACCGTGCCCAGCTTGTCCCTTCCTCTGCGCCCAAAGATGCCAACGGCGCACAGCGAGTTCAGCAGCAGCCCCCTCTCCCAAACAAACGCTCCCTAAATTCCCTGCTCAGGCAGGCAGGGAAGGGGCAGGCACAACAAACATATATATATATATAAAATATATGTTTTATTAAAGATGCATTATTAACTTTGCAGTGGTGTATTTCACTAGCTGCCTTCTATAATTAAAAACTTTTCTCTCCAACCCCCTTTCCTGCAAGGAGCCTGTTGCCTGAAGATTTAATCCTTCATTACCAGTTAAAACAAAATCACCAATTAGGCACATGAACACGTCTGTATTAATCTCATTAAGGTGATGGCACCAAATAAATTGGAACTATTTTTGTGCTTTTACTGTGTTCCTATGGCTTTATCAGGCCCTGTGGTCATATACAAAGACCTTGCAGCTCAGTCATTTAGAGTCATTCGGTTGTGGACTAAATGTGGCATTACCATCTATGGCTGAAAATTGCTTTCAGCTTTTAAACTGCACTGACTAGTCTGTAGTTAATCTTAGATCATTCACTTGCAAAATTAAATGAGCCAGAACGATGGTCGTCTTTTTTTTTNNNNTTTTTTTTTTTTTTGTAAAATAATACATCACAAAACACTTATTTGCCCTGCCCAAAAGAGAGATCAAATTCATTTAAAATCCCATAAAGCAGAGTTGTGAATTTTTAATTTTATTTAGGAGCACAGGAATAGAGGGGGAGCTATCTTTGCACAGCACATCATGGCTATAAATTTACATATAGAACATAGTTTGATGCCTAACCAACCTTTAATCTACCTTTGATGTATACTCCTCCTTCAGTAGGCATCACGTGAGACACCTTATTAATGCAAATGTAAGAAGGATTGTTTGGGATCTCTGATGTAATTAGCCATAAACCACGTTTAAAAGGAAAGGGGAAAAAAAAGCACTTCCTTTGTCACCACGGCTGAGCACAGAGGTGCACGTGGAGATGGAGATCACAGAATCAAAGAGTCTTTCAGGCTGCAAAAGACCTTTAAGGCCATCAGGTCCAACCCAGCGACGCTCCAAAAAGGGCTGCAGCCATGAACCCCTGGCAGGGCCCTTGTCCCCAGCCTCCTGCTTTCCCTGAGCCTGGATTATCCCTCCGGCTCTATCAGTATTCCAGCAGAAAAAAACAAAAGTGAAGCACAGCCTGGTTAGTTCTGAACTTCCCAAACAGCACAAGTCAGGAAACAATTAATTCCTGATCCTGCTGCCGGTGAAATCAATGGCAATTTTGCATTTTAAATTAATATTCAGGCCACCTTCTCTAAGTTCCCCTTAGAGTCTGCTTTTGCCCTGCTGGACCACCACCGCTGCTGTCTCCACTTGGCACTGTTATTATTGTAATTATTATTATTATTATTCCTGTGTTGCAAATAACACCCGGCCATAAGGACGAGCCCGGCAGCGGCTCTGTGAGCCCGCTGGCACAGCTGTCGGGGCGGGCTGTGAAAGGCTCTGAGGGCTCCCGGGGTGGCTCACCCAGCTCTGGGGTGACGGGGTGGAGATCGGGGTGAGGCTCCTCCGTCACCCGCTGGACAGGGGCAGCCCCGGGCTCCGCCACGGAATAAAGAAATAAACCTATAAATAAATAAATATATAACTAAATAAATGAAGCAGGAGCCAGGCAGCCACGCCGGGAACAGCTGGGACCGACAGCCAGGGATGGTGCCGACATCAGCGGGGGGGTCCAAAGCCCGGGCCCCTGCCGGGGTTTGATTCCCGAGGGGATAACGCCGCAGTTCCTTCCTCCCCAGCGCCGCGGGTGAGCGGCTCCCAGCCCGCGGAACAATGCCAGCGAGGGCTCCGCCGCTGCCCAGCCCCGCTCCGGCCTCACCCCACCCTGCCCGCTCCTGTTCCTGCCCCGAACCCCGATTTTCCCCGCGCCACCGCCGCGCCGGGGCCGACAGGAGCGGGGAGAGCGGAAAGCGCAACACCCCCAGCACCCC
>VWZW01006975.1:764599-788480 GCA_013397115.1 Edolisoma coerulescens | reverse complement strand
TGGCTGAGAGTTTGAAGCACACTGTCGATAAAAGCTACCAAGTTTTTGCATTTATCCTGTTATTTCAAAGTTTCTGTAAGATCTCTTAACAGTTCAAAGCAGAATTATTTCTAAAGAGCCCTATGATGCCACTGCTTTCTCCATAGAACACNATGATGCCACTGCTTTCTCCACAGAACACTCTGACAACGTCTGTTCCAGCACCCTCATATATTCCACACCAAGCAGAGAGGGGAGTTTTAACCTGCTCCCAAGGAACAGGCTGGGAAAAACCAAACAGAGGAGACCCAGAAACATGTGGACACTTGAAAGTATTTCAATAAAAATAGAGGCAAAAGCAGAAAAACTCCCTGCGAGCAACAAGGGACCTTCCCAAGCCGTGGTGCTGCCCTGCCAGGGCAGCAGGAGGTACAAACATCACCACGACAGGACGGGCTGGAATTCCTCACCAGCAGCAGAAAGAATCACAAAATGAAGCCCTTCTTTTGCAAGAAACCCCTCACACCTGGGCATCCTCCCTGCCTGCCTCACCATTTCATCTCAGTCTGCCCGGGCAGAGGCCGTGCCAGCCTCACAGGGTGATTTCAATATCATTACTGCTCCCTCCAACTTCCTTCTGGTCAGGCTGCTCGGCAGCAACCCCACGCTGCCAGCTAGATGTCATTATAAACAAAGTTATTGATTACCTCCCTCGAGCTGGATTGGAACCTGCAGACAAACTGTGACTTGCTCCCGTGCTATAATTTTATTGATCAGAGCAATCCAGCTGCCAGTGCTTTCTGGAGAGTAAAAAATAATAATAATAAAAAATAATAAAAAAACCCAACCCAGCCTGGCTACATATTCCCTTTGCCCACACATGAAACAAAACACAATTTTTAAGGCTGGAAGACAGTTTTTAAAGTGTTTTTTTTTTCCTCTTCCAAAATCCTTCGATAATAAAATAAGTATTTCCTATCTTTCAACAAAGCATTCCAGTCTGCCAGCTTTGGGAGGAGACTGCAACTGTCTCCCACCACTTTGTTTCTGAATTCCCCCACGGGCTGTGGCCACCAATATTTAATTAAAAAAAAAAATTACCAGTTCTATTTCATGAAGTTCAGGGCTCTCTGGAAAGCAAGGTGTGCATTCACACACTTTGGTCACTGCTTCAACTCCAAACATTTGGTTACAGTTACTCAAAAGCAAATTTGATTATTGTTACTCAAATGCCAACATTGCTTCATGAAGGTTTTTGGGTCCACGCCCCAGCCAGGTTGTTTCACGGAATTTTGTGAGGTTGGAGATGGGGGGGGTCAGGCTCTGCTCCCAGGGATCAAGGGATGAGAGGGAACGGCCTCAGGCTGGGCCAGGGGAGGCTCAGGTTGGACATCAGCAGCAATTTCCCCATGGAAAGGGTGGTCAGGCCCTGGAACTGCCCAGGAGGTGTTGGAGTTCCCATCCCTGGAGGTGTCCAAGGAATGAAACCCACTGCTCCCTTGGAGGGAAGATGCCCACGGTGAGCCCAGGTCTGCTTTCCTCGCCTCAGCAGCATCACAAACTTCACTCTTCCTCAGGAGCTCGGTAGCACAAACCACAGAGCTCCCCATAAATTCACTGCACAAAGTCCTTCTGAGAATAAGAACTCCCTCCCAGGGATCATTTACTCCTGAGAGTAACCCTGACCCCCAGGATAAACACCTGAGAGATGCACGAGTGGAGAGGACACAGAAAACTCTGCCCTGTGTGAATCAGGAAGGATGGCAAAATGTGCAGGCAGGAATTTGAAAAGCAAATGGCTTCAATTGCTTTTGGAAATGCAGTTCACACCTTGCAGGCAAAGCAGTCGGGGCTTCTTGTTGTTGTTTGGGTTTTGGTGGGTGGTTTTTACTTTTTTCTGACACAGTTTGACTCGAAACAAAACTATTTCGAGGTAGAAATTGTTACTTTAGCAGCCTCCCAGAAGGAGTGGGATCTGAGTCCTGCTTGTCACCAGCGCTGAGCGGAGCTGCTCGGATATCACACGCAATGGAAAAAACCCTCTAGAGTTTTCTTTGGTATTTTCTTAAGTAAAAATAGGAATTAAGCTTTGCACCTGAGTTACTGAAGTGTCACCTAAGGCAGAAGTGCCACACATTCAGTCCTGGGGAGGAGAACAGAGAGACCCCAATCTGTGCTGAAATTAGGGAGGCTACAGAGGCCAAACCCTGACTCTGTCTGAATCAATAAAACCACTGCACTGAACATCTTACCTAGAATGCCACCTTTGATTTGAATTTTCTGATTGCTGGAGGTCTCTTAGGCAGAAAAGTGCCAGGGAAGCCCCTAAGGTGACACCAGAGCAGCAGGTTTGGGTGTTGTGCTCTGGATCTGTGATCCACACCCTCACTGCCTCTGCCTACTCTTCACCTCTCTAGTAAGAGCTGAATAATTCCATTTAAAGCCATTAAGAAGAACAGCGATGGTTACAGGTGGGCTCACTGAGGAAGAGGGGGGAAAAAGCATCTCCAGGACCATGGAAACACAGTGGAGGTTTTAGTGTACCTCATTAATTCGTCCTGGGTTGCAGACACCCTTTGATTGTGATACTCTTTAATGGCAATTCTTAATTGTTGACATTAAAAAATGTGCTGAGCTGAGCAGAGAGCCAAGCCCCGGCTGCAGCGCAGACGTTCCTTCCCCTTCTCAAAAATGAAGCAGAGCGGGCACGGTGGCTTTAATCACCTCTCTCAAGAACCAGAGTTCAGTCCCAGGTGCCAGCAGAAAGGTTAGGGGTGTAAATCTTGCCAAAGAGGCAGCTCCGGAATTCCAGGGCACACAGGCAACTCGGGTCTTGGGACTGCGGGAAATCCAGAGAGGAAGAGGAGTCCTCTCCTGGAAGGAGAGGGGCTGACACAGATTGGCTTCCTGCAGCACGTGGATTCCACGGGAATTCAGTGCTATGGCCTGGAAATTCAGCCCAGCTGCATTCACAAGCACCACAACAGCCCTGCCCTGGGCCAGGGGAGGCTCAGCTGGGACATCAGCAGGAATTTCCCCATGGAAAGGGTGGTCAGGCATTGGAACTGCCCAGGGAGGTTTGGGGTCCCCATCCCTGGAGGTGTCCAAGGAATTCCTGGAGGTGGCACTCAGAGCTCTGGGACAAGGTGGGCATCGGGCACAGGGGACTGGACCTCAGAGGGCTTTTCCAGCCTCAGTGATCCCAGGGTTCTGGGCTGGGCTCTCCCACAGCAGCGTGGGAAAGCCAGGAACAGCTCCCTGGGCAGGTCCTGCTGTGGCTGCAGCGTTCAGGAGCTGCTCAGTTAAAGTTTCATTCACAGCATTATCCTGGACTCCAGAAATTGGAAGTTATAAACCAGTTCAGATCACGCTGTATAAATACCTCGGGTCTGAATTAATCTGCAAAGTTTGTTTGAAATGAAGGTCAGGACTTGAATTGGCAGCAATTAGAATCATTGATATTTTCATGGTATCAGCCTCCTGTTCCTGATTATCAACTTCCATGGTGCTGACACCTCAAAAGTTGGCCCCTCTGACCCTGCTTGGGTTCAGCTGTGGATTCTGTAATGTTGAGAATATGTTTCTGCATTACTTTTTGCAAGTCAGAGGAAATTTGTTCAAGAAAACATCACGGAGAGAAAATATATATGCAGAAATATATAATTTTACATATTTTAATTGAATGTGGTAGCCAAGTAAAATACTGATTGGGATTCTGCCTTCTCCAACCTTTGCCTCAACACCTAATGCAATTTATTAATGGTGTTCTGACCTACGGGCAACTAACTGGGAGATCAACTTCCAGCACAAACTTCTGGGAATGAGCTTGCCAATATTCAGCTCTTATTGAAAGCAAGGCCAGAGGGCTGAGCTGGCAGTGGGAGGCCTGGAAGGAAGGGCCATTCCCTGGGATCCCTTCAAACAGGGAGTTAGGATGGTCAGAGGAGGAAGAGCCAAGAAATCCTTGATTAAAGACATCCTTTGATACTTCTGCCAGCACGGAAAAAATATATCCTCACTCAATCACTGCTGACAAATGTGCCATCCCTCTGCAGACCCACGGGCACGGAACACGAGAACTCCCGGAAATCCCACGGCACGGGGGAAAGGGGGATGGGCAGAGCGTCACCTCCGGGACTCACACGCAAAGGAGCCAATTCCCTCCTGTTTCCCCCCAAACAACTTCGGGGACGCCACGGAATCACAGCACAGCTCAGGTTGGAAGGGAGCTCTGGAGATCATCTGGTCCAACCCCCAAATTAGGCTGAAGTCAGGACTGGGAAATGCACTGAAAACCCAAAACTGTCGCCTAATTTCAGTCCAGCTCAGCAGAGCAGTGGGTAACAAAACCTGGCCCGGTTTGGTGGGTAACAACACCCCCCCCAGTCCTTCCATGGGTTAGGAACCTCCTTGTCTCTCCAGGAGGGGTGGATTTGCTCCTGCAGGGAACAGTTTCCTCCATCCTGCAATCTGCAGGCCCCCTCCAAGGAGCTCAACCTCCCAAGCTGACCAAAGCCAGGGTCCCATGACTCGGCATCCCAATAATCCTCCCGGCCAGTTTCCCAGTGAATGCTGAGGGAATGCAGAGCCAGACCCACCTCCATGAATCTCAGCCCATCACAGCCCTTTCCCCTCGAGGGGGAACTGCAGGTGTGTGGTTTCTGTACACACCAGTTTTCTTGTGGCCTAAAAATTACCCGAATTTAAAACACACAGGAGGGAGAAAACAAAACAGAGCCACAGAGGAAGTGGGAATTTTCCATCCTCTGGATGCACAGTAAAATGATGGAATGGTATAACCTTATTTTTTCTTGCTAATACACCTCAACTCTGACCTTCCTGAAAACCAGGACCTCCTGGGTAATATGGTAATTTAATGTGAGTGCTTATATGCTGATTTCTATGGAGTGGGCTGGCTTGGTGAAATACGACGTGGTTTACTTTTAAATAGAGCTCAGCTGAGACCTCAAAGGGAACTGGAAACAGGCTTCCAATGGAGAGAGATAAATGCCTAATTTACTGTCCCACTTAATCCAGAGCTTTTTCCTTAAGTCATTATCTCCCATCCCTCATTACTGTGGCAGCACAGCCATGAAAGACACGTGCAGTGAGACCATGATTGGAGCACTTCTGTTTACAGTGGCCACAATTTATCATTAAAACAACTGCAAAGCTGAGCCACGATGGGAAATATTAAAAATAAATAGGATAAAGCCTGGAAGTGCCTGGTCCTGCTCAGAGGTGCCTTTACCTGGAGAATACCACACACAACTGCAGCTGGAAAATCTGCTGCCCAGAGCACCATTCATACAGAAATGTGGATTATGGAGAAGACAAGAGGCGCAAGTTGAGCATCAAACACTCCAACATCCTTCTCTTCTGGTTGTATTTTTAATATTCTAAGTGAGCAAAGCAACAGCCCCGTTCCCTCAGAGCCTCTCGGGATGGTGCCAACCCCGGGGTGCTGCCCTTTGGAGAGCCCCAGGAGACACCCCAGGAACTGCAGTGGGTGCTGCCCAAGCCAGGCCCACAGCTGGGGCTTCAGCAGCCTGAACCCTAAATCCCAGAGTTCCAGAATCCTTTATGTTGGAAGAGCCCTCCAGGACCATCAAGTCCAAGCTGTGCCCAATGCCCACCTTGTCCCCAGCCCAGAGCCCTGAGTGCCACCTCTAGGAATTCCTGGGACACCCCCAGGGATGGGCACTCCAAACCTCCCTGGNAGCTCCGTTCCCTTCCCTGGACACGCTCCAGCCCCTCAGGGTCTCTCCTGATGATGACCCAGAACTGGACGCAGCGCTGGAGGTGAGCCCAGCAGTGCCAGCACAGGGGGACAGTCACTTCCAAGACCACTGGAGCCTCTGGAGACAACGAGCTGAGGCTGCATTAAAACCCCTGTGGCCATTTGGGCTTCTCCACATCTCCCTCTTTCCACTGCCCCTCACACCGGGCACTAAAGGGAAGCCCAGACAGAACAGGAGCTCACATGTCCAAACAATCCAAGTGTGCACATAAATTAAAATAGCCTCAAATAAAAACCATTTTAAAAGTAACTGTAAGTTTGGATCACCTCAGGGCAACGGCAACTGGGCTGCCACGTGGCCATTCCATTTGGGATTCGTTGAGGACAGGGACATTTCAGTGCAGCACCGCCCGGCCCCACAGACACACTGATCTTCCCTCAACACAACTTCACTCACATCCCAGAAATTTGCTTTACACATTTCAAAGGAGGGAAAAAAAAGCACAACTCCATCGCCAAATGGCTTTTCAAGATGACAGGTTTGGAGGCAGCGAGCGTTTGAGCCCCGGGAAATGTCTGGAAGTGCCCCCACACCGCGGGCCCTGCGGGAGGAGCTCCCCGGGCTCACCTGCCCAGGAGGCCACACAAACAGCAGCACGCTCCGAAATGGCACCGTCTGAACATGCAAATGAGCCAGTTAATTTCTTGCAAATTTCCCATTAATGATTACTCTTTATCAGTTTCAGTATCAGTGTCAGATGTACGGTTCCAGGGCTACTCGCTGGCGCGTTCGGAACAGATGTTGCGGGAGAAGTGGAGTGTAAATATTTATGGGTTAAAAGGAGAGACTCTGGAATTTGAGATCTCTCCTGACGCTTCTCACGCTGCCTCAGCCCATCCTTCTCTGCAGGCTTGTTTTGGAGACAGACAAATGCTTTACATGCACATGTATCAACTGCCACTTGCAAATGCGGCTTCTCCGGCTCAAAATATCAAATATTTAACACATGCAGAGCTGGAACAGAAAATATTGTTTTCCAGAAAGAGTTTTGCTCTTTATTTTCTGCAAGTCTGGCATTTCAGTCACTTCTCTCCTGCTTTTTGTGCGATACAGACACTTGGCACCTTTCAAAATCAGGGCCCAAATGCCTGAGCTGGAAGATGGAAACTGAAGATCTCCAAGTGGGAGATCTCACTTGGCAGTCCTGGCTGGAGAGCAGCAGATCACAAATCCTAACCCAGCAGGAGAATTCTTCCTCCTGTCATCAGAGAGGAGAAATCCCAGCCTGTTGAGAGATTTTGGTGAAATTCCTGGCTGGGAGGGTGGGGAGGCCCTGGAACAGAATTCCCAGGGAAGCTGTGGCTGCCCCTGGATCCCTGGCAGTGCCCAAGGCCAGGCTGGAGCACCCTGGGACAGTGGGAGGGGTCCCTGCCCATGGCAGGGGTGGGATGGGATCTTCAGATCCCTTCCAACCCAAACCATTCCATGATCCCACACCTGACAAACCACCCCTGCCGCATGTGCAGGGAGGGAGAAAAGTTTCGAAATAAATTACGTAACAACTGAAAAAAATGTATGGAAGTAGTTTAATTCTAGCAAATATTTCAGTTCCAAGAAACAGAGAAATCACACCCAAGCATTTTATTTTAGCTTCCACTCTGTCTCACTTCCCTCTGGTTTTCAGTGACTTGGAAAAAAAAAACTAAAACCATTCACCCACTGACTTTGCTCCTTGGGATAACTGTGGTCGCTTTTTTTAATATCAAATTTCTAATGAATCCAAGAAAATCATGACTTCTCCTAAAATTAAAGCTAAAATTTAAATTTAACTGAAAATTAAAATTCCAAAGTTCAGCTTTCGTCAGAACAGTGTATGAAGGGTCTCCAAAGAACAGAGTGGAGGAACTGCATCCAGCCCTCCCTCTCCTGTTCTGCCCCACTTCCTGCTGGAAAGCTCAAAAGCTTTAATTTAAATAGGGTGAGTCAATCCCTAACACGTCACAGGAAAATACAGTTACCCCCATTTTTTCTTTGAGAAAGAGGGAAAACTGCAGTCCAAGAACACCAGAGCTGCTTGCAGTGTGTCAGAGCAAGCACAAACAAGCTCTGTTGGCACAGAGCAGGGCAAGAGCTACACTCCTCTTTGGATTTATTATTACTGGGGTTTGAAGGTACAAAATCTGCAATATTTGCAGCCTGGTGGTCTTCAGTTCCCACCCCTACGGAGAGAAAGGAAGGATAAGAGAGGAAGGGCAGGCAGTGGGAGGGTCTGTGACATTGGCATTAATTACAGCACCTTTCAAAACTTTCTGGGCATCTGCAAAGCTGCAGAGGCTCTCACACCTCCTCCAGCATCTACCTCAATGCTGACACAAACCTACTTATTTAGATATAGCTTTAAAATCCATCACCATTTCCCAGGGCGAGCAAAGTTCCCTGTAGGCCAAGTTTGGGAAGCCTAAACACCGAAACCAGAGCGTGGCTCCGACTCCTCCATTCCCTCCCCCTCCACAAACCCA
Source organism: Edolisoma coerulescens (assembly GCA_013397115.1). Lineage (NCBI taxonomy): Eukaryota > Metazoa > Chordata > Aves > Passeriformes > Campephagidae > Edolisoma > Edolisoma coerulescens. The sequence continues at coordinate 780,241 of VWZW01006975.1, read as the reverse complement.
GGTTTGTGCCACCCCTTGGGTCACTCACTGGCCAACACCGAGGCCACGCTGCCCCCTCTGTGTGCAACAAGTGCAGCTCCCCAAGCAAAGGCTCACTCCAGCAAGTCCCAAATACATTGATCAGGTTTAATTATTCCTATTTCTCGAGGCTTCTCGTGGTCCCGGGCTGGCGGCGGCGCGAGCTGAGCCGCTGCGTCAACGGCCACGCCGGGCAGTGATTAAATGAATAAATATCCGGCCACGGGTATAAATGACCTATCCTGGGGGACAAGGGCCATTATTCACCCGGCATAATGCACCTCAAGGAACGCCACGGAATTAATCAGAGCCCTGCAAAACCTGACATCTGAGCAGAGATTAAAAGAATTGGGGTTGTTTATCCTAAAAAAGAGCACTTAGGGGAGGACATGATAACAATTTTCAAGTGTGGCGGCAGCTGTAGCAAAGACGGAAGGAAAATCAGTTTTTTACGTTTATGGTGGATTGGCAGGGGGGGAAATAGAAGGGATTTAAATTGCCACGAGGGAGAGGCAGAGAAAAAAAAAACCATCATGGGAGAGTTAAGCACTGGAATAAGTTTCCTGGGGATTTCCAGGAGTGAAGAGTGGGGCACGTCCAGCCCGTCCGCAGGAGCCGGGCAAGGTGAGCGGGGGCACAAGGCGGCCCCCGTGACATCCCCTGGTGCTTTGCCAGCCGGGTTTTCCTGTGAGCCACACGAAAGCTCACTCTATTGGAGAGGAGTAGAATGTCTTGCTAATTGAATGTCAAAGCAATTAAAGTGGGTATAGACTTCTCTCAACATTATCTTGACTTGATAAAATAAAGTTGTTTTGACAACGCTCACTGACAATCCCTGATTTTCAAGCGCAGCGATTTTTCTCCAGGCAAGACACGGAAAACGCTGAGACTTTGGAGTGAATTTTCCAAAGATATGCAGAACCATTATTCTCAGAATAAGCCTATTAGACAGAACTAATGGGCGATTTTCAAGGGATTGCCATGATCACAGCCACCTGTACCTGGAGCTCTCCCCTCCCCAGAACGCTGCACACAAAACACTCCTGAGCTCTTTCACAGCTTTGCCTCCCAGACATGCTCAGGTTCAAGGTCCAGCCCACAGGATGATCCCTACAGCCCTGAGCACTGGGATTCAAACCCGTCTTCAGTTGTTCATGTTTTACAGTCACTCATTTTAACCAATATGCATAAGCACACACACACACAAAAAAATCAATAAATATAATTTTGTCTTTGCATTTTCTCCTTTCCCACCATCTCCTCTCCAGAGCCATTCCAACGCTCCCCCTCATCCAGGTGCTGTGGCTCATGCTTGGAGAGTGAGCTCAGGAGAGTTGGACTTGCTCAGGGAAAAGCCCAGCAATACAATACAAAAAGAGAAGAAACTTGTGTTCAGATTACTCGTGCTCATCCAGGAAAATGAGGAATCTCTTGTGGACCCCACACCAGCTCAGCTTCATTCCCACTGGTATCAGTGACCAGGAGTAGATACAAAAGCCTTGAGCAAAGCTCATCTCCAGCAATTCTCCAGAAATGGGACTGTTTGATGTGCAGGGAATTCCTGAGCCGTTGGACTCTGTACCAGCCCTCATCTCATCAACAAATGTGCTCAGCTGCCCTTGAACCATGGGAAACTTTTGGTTCCAAGGAGGTGCAGCTTGGAATCACAGAATTAATTAGGTTGGAAAATACCCCTAAAAGCATTGAATCCAAGCCCAGCACCACCCAGGCCACCACTGCCCCCTGTCCCCAGGTGTCACATCCACAGGGCCTTGAAATCCCTCCAGGGATGGGGACTCCAGCACTGCCCTGGACAGCCTTTTTCAGGCAAGAAACTTTTCCTACCATCCCATCTGATCTGCCTGCACAGCTGTGCTCTCCATCCCTTCCCCAGGTTGTGCTCCCTTCCCTTTCCCAGTCACCAACACCGCTTTTCCCTTCAGCTGCTGCCAGAGCTCCAAGGAGTGCTTTAACCCTTCCCAGAGTGAGAGTGCTACACCTCAGTTGTCCCATCTCCTCGTTTTTTAGATCCAGGTTTCCCCAGACCACCCAACGGGATGCCCACGCCCTCCTGCCGGTGCTCAGGCAGAGCTGACAGCACTTGTGGGGCAGAGTTTGGTGTTTCAGGAAAAACCTGGGAGAGGTGAGATGTCCCTGCCCAGGGCACGGCGTGGGACTGGCTGGGCTTTGAGGTCCCTTCCAAACCCAAACCAGTCTGGGATTTTGCAATATCCATACAGAGCTGTGTGCAAAATCCACCTCCCTGGCTTCACCTGCTGCCAGGAATCACCTCTGCCCCCAGGTACCCCACTATGCCTTCCCAGCTCCTCCTTTAACACATCCTGCAAACAAAAGGTCTTTAAAACCTCAAAACCTGCTTTTCCCAAAGACTGAAATCTGAGAAGGAGCATGAACTGAAAATCTGAGAAAGGGCTTTTCCAATAGGTACCAATTTGTCTGACACAAGACGAGAAGTGTTTGGGAAGTTGCTCATGAGGAGTAATCGGGCAGTTGTGTCAAGCAGGGGCATTTGTGAATTCTGTGAGCAATCTTCGACCTTTGCAAATTCTCTTTCCAGAGCTCTGGGCTCACACCTTTCCCCAGCAGGGCCCAGGTGAGAGGAAAAATAAATGCTTTTATTTATTGTCATGTTCTCTGCTGTCATTTGCATAAGCGCCCTGCTGAAGGCAGCTCTCCCTTCCCAACACCTGCACTCAGCAGCTCCAGGGCCAAGTCAGCTCTGCCCAGGGAAACTGGGGCTGCTCCATCCCTGGGAGTGTCCCTGGACAGGGCTTGGAGCAGCCTGGGACAGTGGGAGGTGTCCCTGCCCACAGCAGGGGTGGCACTGGGTGGGATTTAAGATCCTTCCAACACAAGCCAGTCTGGGATTGCCAATAAAACTCATCCAAGACTTCCTCGTATTCCTGCCATGCTCTTCCTCAGGCTCCCATCACAACCTAAAAATGGGTTACAGGGATAAAATACTGTACAGCAGCATAACAAAGTCACTTTGTGCCACTGGAGACACCAGGGTCACTCGCTTGGTTGGGAAACACAGATGGACACTGCAGGGATATGGGACTGAGGGGAGGAAATGGGAGAACGGGGAAAGGAGAACAGGGAACCATCCTGAGACATCCCCAGCTCTGCAGTGGCTGCTGGGGGCTGGGAATGTCACCAGCATCACTCACACAGCCCTGGACATCTGACAAAGAAAAAGATAAACTGCGTTTGCAAAAAAAATACTTAAAACCCCAATATTTTATACTTTTTTAAAGTGTGAGACCACACATGGTCACTCACAGCTTTCTGCTCCTGTGCCTCGGACCAGATGTCGCTAAATACAACACAGTTTTAAAAACCTAAAACCCAAAAAAACCCACCAAACAAAAACTCCCCACAAACCAAACCCACAGAAAGCCCCGGCCCAAGTACAAGTTCCATCCCCCTAAAACCAAACCAGAACACGGGAGGGGTCTCTCAGTTCCTCTCTCTGATACGAACAAAGGTAACACCAACCGTGCATCACAAGCGTGAGAGACGCCAGTGCAGCATGAACGAATTAACTCCAGAGAAATAACACTCGCTCCCTGAAAACGTGAGCACAGGGCTGGGAGAGCCCGGCGGAGCGGAGGGAGAGCAGCAAACAGAGGCTGCTGTGCCCAGCCCAGCACAGGCTCCCCAGACCCCCACCTCGCCCAGTTTGCACCAGTTCCTGCTGCCTTTCCCCCTTCTCCTCTCCCCTGGGACACTGTGGCCGCTGTGAGCAGCAGCTGCTGGAGCCACCGCCCAGCTCAGCCTGGGATGTGCTGCCTGCCTGTGTCTGAAACAGCCCCCAACATCCACATCAGCATTCCCGAGGGGCTGGGGCACGGGGGCTTCGTGGGTCTGTCTGATAGAATGTAAAGGTAACAACCCAAAGGCAATTTATATTAAAAATAATTTTAAAATTTAAAATAGCAGCCAAGACGTTGTTTTCCCAGGAAGGTCTGTTTTTCATTCAGCAGCCCTCCAAAGTGGCATGGGTGAGGATATTGTGCCAGGTGTCCCTGCCCACGGAGGGGGTCGGGATGAGATTGTCTTTAAGGACCTTTCCACCCCAGTCCATTCTGTGTGTCCACGATTCCCACGGACACCCAAACCAAGTTCATTCCTGGCTCCATCCCACTCCACAAAGACTCAGCCGTGCCCTACCCAAGATCTTGGCCATTTACCCTCTCTCTGCTTTAAAACTCCCAAATTTTGGGGTGTTTCACGCCCTCTCCCTGCCCAGGCTGTGCACCACGTTCCAGAAAATCCGAGTTCATCCATCTTTTCCGCTTCCACGCTGCAGAACCACCCCAGGCAGGCCGTGGCTGTCCGGGCACGGATCCCGCTCAGCCGCGCTCCGGCAAATCCAGAGCGGCTCCGCTGATATTAAAGGTGTTGGTCTGGACTTAGACCAGAGCAAACGAGAGCACAGCCTGACCTTTTCTCTCCTTCCTTTCACACCTCCTAATGGTTTTTTTAATAGAAAAGATAAAATATTTGTAAAACCAAGGAAATCCCTCAAATACCATGTAAATTCCCCTTCTAATTTTCCCAGATTCATTTTGAGACTCCTTAAAAAGAAAAAAAAGTAAACTGCAAAGAGAAACTTCCAACACTTCACCCTCGGTCTCTACTTTTCTGTGGCCTTCCCAAAATGCCCCGCTCAGGGGTCTGGGATGGGGATCCTGCTTTGGGATCATCCTCGTGGTCCCAGCCAACTCCTTCCCTTCCCACCTGCGCATTTCCTGCACGCAGCACGTAGATTCCATTTGGTCACAGCTTCCCAGGATATTCAGGTAAAGAAAATACACTGTGTTTTTCTATTTCCCCTGTCCTTAAGTCCATATTTTTAACTCCCTCCCTCCCCAAAGCACCCAGGGTTTCCTGCTTGGCATTTGCTTATCCATTTCCTTAGAAGAGCACTAAGTGGATTAATATTTCACATTCATTGTGTCATTTAAAGTTATTAACAAGCCCAGCTCCTCTGAAATGAGTGAAAGCTAATGATAAAAAATACTTCTATTCTCTGCCTCAAACAAAGTCCTTCTGCTGGAATCAAAAAGTCCCACTTTCATTTGTGTCATTTTTTTAAGGCCAGTAATCACAGCAGAGTAGCATTTCTAACTTTTGAGTCATCAGCAGCACAAATAAAGCTTTCACAAATTGCAATAATTTCTCATCAAGGCTTCCCCACAGAGAAAAAACCACAAATTAACACAGTGTCACGTATCAGAAATCTAACACTGGCACAGAACATTTTGGGGAATAAAAGAAATTGTGGAAAACAAAGCAGATCATCTGACAGAAAGAGGAGAGTGAAATGGAGCCACAATTCGGCAGCAGCTCCAGGCACTCCTGGAATTCTGCTGGAGCAGAATAAAACCTCCTCCATTCACAGGCTGCCAGCTTTTCCATGAAAAAAACCCTGGGAAAAGCCACTCCTGAGCAGGGGGCTCCAAATTTGTTCTGTTCTGAGTTTGAGGGGAGCTCTCCACATTCTGCAGGGGCAAATGAGAAATTGAAGTCCTGGCTCCTGTTCTGCACTAGAAATTCAGCAGCTAACAAAGTCTGAATTCATGGGCTGGGGGTGGAAGTGGCCTCCGGACACGACCCTGTCCAGGCCCCTGCTCAGACAGGCTCACCCTGAGCCCACAACCAGCCCTGGGGCTGGGGGCTCTGGAGGATCCCCAAGGTGGGAAGGGAAACTGCACAGGCAGCTTGTGCCAGTGCTTGGTCCCTCTGACAGTGAAAAGGGTCAGAAAACCATGGAATTGTTAGGTTGGAAAAGTCCTCAAAGACCACGAGCCCAACTGTTAACCCAGCACTGCCCAGCCCAGCACTGACCCATGGCTGGAATTCCCAGAGCAGCTGTGGCTGCCCCTGGATCCCTGGAAGTGCCCAAAGTCAGGCTGGACAGGGCTTGGAGCAGCCTGGGATAATGGAAGGTGTCCCTGCCCTGGCAGGGGTGGAATGGGATGGGATTTAAGGTCCCTTCCAATCCAAATAATTCCTTGATTCCATGATCACAAACTACACATGGCACAGCATTTATTCTAGTTCATTCTCTGATCCATAAAACTCTTAATTCTCAGTATAATTACTACCCTTATGTTCCAGCTTTCCAGTTCCCACTGCAGTGGGCAGCAGTGACACCCCGCAGGTGTCCCGTGCTCTGAAATAACTCTCACATGAGCAAATAAATCCCACCAGAAATGTGATTATTGAATCTTTTATAGGGAACATACCAGGTATTTTTTCTCCACTTCCTTATTTTTACCTCCTCCTAAAAGACTGTGTCTAGCCAGGATTATAGGGCAGATAATGGGTTTTATTAAATATTAAATTTTCTATGGTATGTGTAATTGGGAGTTTGTCAGATTCAAGTCTCAGTAAGTTACGAGCCCAGAATTTGTGGACTAGGACAGTTCTATATTTTATTGGATCTCCACTGGGCTCTGCATCCATCACGGGCCTTCTTCCACCCCAGCAGTAACAATCAAGGGGAAGTTATGACAACAATCCCCACGAGGGGCACACAGAGAAGTTAAAAACCCTTTGCTGCTCACAGAGCTGAGCCCCACGAGCTCCACACAACCACGAGTGCGGGGCCTGCCCGGGGACTCCTGGGACGCAGGGGTGGCAAAGTGCCCGTGCTCTTATCCCGGGATTTAGGAACTGCATTCACCCTGAGGACAGCAGGACCTCGAGAGACAAAAGCAGCCCCAGTGGGGCAAGGCCAGCCCTGCCGAGCTGGGTGCAGCTCACCCCACAGATAAACCCTGCCTGGGAGTTCCCTGTTCCAGGTCCGCGCTCCCCTTCCACAGCCGTGTGCAGGAATGAAGGGACAAAACAGATTTTCGTGTCCTCAGAAGTGAAACCTCTTCCTCAACGCCCTGCCAGGTTATCTGCAGAATGTCAATTCCTCAGGGATTGTTGTTGCAAAAGACAAACTCGAGATGGTTTCCACCCGTTTTCTGCCCAGCCGGCCTGGAACCCGGCACAGCCGAGCTCTTCGTTTACTGCCACGGCGAGGGAGGAACACGGAACGGTCTCTCTCTTCCTCACCAACCCGAGCAGCCGCAGGGAGCAAACCAGAAACGCACCAGAGGGGAAGAACTCCTCGCTGTGACACCAAGTGGGCGTCCTTGGGGGCCCTGGGTGCCCGCGCTGCCCCAAACGGGCAACCAGCAGTGCCAGCACTGGAATGGGATGGGATTTAACGTCGGAATCGCTCCCGTTTGTCACTGGAACGGCTCTGCCACAGCTGGGGCAAACCCTGGGCACAGGGAAGGACAGGCACCCACCCCCAGCTCCAGCTCCCCGTGCCAAACACGGGGCACGGTGGGCACCGAACTGATTCCCGGGAACGCTCGGTGCAGCGCCAGGCAGGCGAGCTCAGGATGAACACCGGACACAGCAGGACAGGGGAACCGTGCACTTATTTTCCACACAAGCTGAAGTCAAGCAGCCTCATCATCTGCTTTCCCTTTGGAAGCCTAGGAGTGGTTCCTTCCTGCCAAAGTCACAGCGCTGGGGAGCAGCACCACGGCAGCAGCAGGGAACCAGCTCCAACAGCCGAGTGCAGGGAGAGCAAAGCAGCCGAGAAAAACCCCAAGAAAATCTTCTCAAGTGGATCCAAACAAATTCCCTCAGATTTACTCCCGCTTTGGCAACACAAAATGGTGATGGCAAAAGTCAACAAGGGCTGATTTTATTTCCTTTTTAATTCTAGAGCCACTTTCTCAATGGGCAGAGAATGAAATCTGAAATTTAAAAAGTTCAGTATTAAATTATAAAATGAAAAGGAATTTGCCTCCAGAAGGGCAGGGCTTAACCAGAGATTTCCCAGGCAGAATCCAGGGATGCTTCCAGCCCTGCATCCACCTTCTGGGCACCTCCTCCCCTCCCTAGGCTGAACAGGGCCCCCAAAACAGGAGTTAAGACCCAGAGCTCCACAGCTATGCACTGGTGGAACCCCACCAGAGTGGGGGTTTTTACAAATCAGTCAGTAAATTAACTAATAATATTGGGAAAAAAAAATAATTTTTAAAATTCTAATTAGTTTTTAATTTTAATTCAGTTTAATGAGAAAAAATCTTATTCTTAATGACAGTGCAGTGGTATTTACCTGGGTTCATTCAGTACTTGTGAATTCAAAGGGTGGCCACAAAAACATGGAATTTTAACAGTATGAGAAGCAGATTGATTAATAAATTTCTATCGAGAAATTGAGAGTAAATCCCCTTTTTTAGGGACTTTGGGGAGTGCCTGCTGTCCCCTCAGCCAGCTCCTCCCAAAGCATGCGTGGGAATATCCAACTGTTTATAACTAAGGGGGGAAAAAATCCCCCAAACCCCCAAGAAGCAATAAAGAGCGCACACACAGCGCCCAAATCCTCAGTAACATCTCTGGCTCGGAAGCCTCAAATTCACCAAGTCCTGCTCGGAGGCAGAGGGAAGTGGATTCCTGCTCCAACACGCGGGATGAGCCTTGGATCAGGATTCACTCCAGTCCCGCGTGGGTTCCACGTCGCTCCGGCTGCTCCCACGCGGAGCCACCGCCAGGAAAGGGACGCGGAGCCCCCCACGCGAGGGACCCCGGGGAGCCCCCCACGCGAGGGACCCCGGGGAGCCCCCCACGCGAGGGACCCCGGGGAGCGGCGCTCACGGCCCCGCCACGGCCACGCGCTGCCCCGGAGAACGTGGCAGGCAGCGCGAGCGGAGTAATTACCAGAATTTCATTTTCATTAACTAATAAACCCAGGAAAACAATCTGAGTATCTGAATGTCATTTTTCAAAGGAAAATAAACTGTAAACATTTGAATAACATCACAGCAGGGATAATATACCTAAGGAAACCTATTGAAATATGCTGGAGAATTCCTCCTCTTTCATCACATTAAAACTGCAATTGACTGTAAACCTCCTACCACTCTCCGCTGAGACTTTAATTGTAAAGATTCCTGTTACACATCATATTAGAATTTAGTTAAAATTGTAGAACACATTATTTCCAATCAGACAGCCAACCATCACTCACAAAGATTTTTAAAAAGGTGATTAATAATTCATCTCAGATAAGGAAAAGATCTATATTTATACCATCTTCTCAGCCACCATAAACTACCTGACAATTGTTCAGTAATGATGCCCAGTAAATTCTTTAAAATGGTAATTTGTCATTCTGTCACTTCATTTGTGACCTAAAATTCCTCACTTGAGGCATCATCAAATAAATTAATCACTTTCCAGGATCCATTTCTCTGTTCTGCACGTTATTATGCCCAGGCTCTCTTGTGTTTCTCTTCATTTACATATATTTAATGGCTCAGCAGTGGTTCACTATGGCACATAACGCACACATCTCATTACAGGTGAAATATTCTAACTGCCACTATCACTGGGAAAGAAAATAACTCTCCCAATTTAATTTTCCTGATGTAACAAAACCATGATTCTTCACTATGAAATGTTGATGCCATCCATCAGTCACAATCAATAAAATCATCATGGAAGTACGCCTTCTCCAGCATCATCCCCTCAGCCTGGGATTATTTGAGGGAGGTAATTAAACTCATAATATGTAATGAATGTAAATGAAGAAAAAAACCCCGTGTTCTCCCTCTAACTACGCTTATTTTACTGCTTTGATTTAAAGTATTTTTACATCTCCCAATCTATGAAATACACAAAGCCCTGAAGGAAAGGCATCACAAGTACAGTAAGCATCAATCAATACATATAATGACTAATTAAAAAGGAACATATTTTAACATTAAAAACCCACCAAATGCTGTTATTTATTGATTTTTCATTTAAAATGATGCATTCCCCCTGGACTAATATATTTGCTGTCTTTCTGAAATATAGATTACAGGACACCAATTTTAGATACTGTTGCTTTGCTAAAAAAAGAAAACAAAAAAAACCAAAAAAAAAAACCCAAAAAACCCCAAAGTGATTTTGTGGGTCCCTCATCCCCCAGAAGCATTTAGAAAGCCCAGATACCCAGACATGCAAACTACTCCTGTGCTGGAGAGAAAACCTTAATCATTCCAGTCTCATCTGCGTGCCTGAGCTCATATAAGTCAAGAATGAAAGCAGGCGCTTAGAAATGATAACTTTGAAACAAGTCCACAAAAAAAATATGGGTTTAGAGCAATGTTTTGCCATAAAGAGCAAAAAGGCATCATCTCTCTTGTAAATGTTCACACAAGTTGGGTTTTATTAAAAAGCACAGTGAATAATGCTCCTCCTGTGATGGGGAATCCAAAAGGGACCGACTGGGCACTCCATCCCGGAGCACACGGGGGTGTGGGGCATCCTCCACAGGGAGGATTTCCCTGAGAACGAGGAACAATCCCTCACTTCTGCTCCAAATCATTCACTTTAGGGGTTATTCCAACACCACACACACACAGGGAATTGGATCCCTCACACTGAGCACAGGGAAAAGGGCAATGATGGAGAGTGTGGGACATGGTTGGGACACCAACAATCTGCCCTGGGTGGCACTGCCCTCTTCCCTGGCTGAAGGGGACACTGCTGTTCAATAAATATCTATTTTCAAACACTGAGCCCCCTTCCCCACCCCACAGATTGGGAATAATGTTGTTAATCCAGCTCCAAGGGCAGGGAAGGGGAGCAGCAGCATCACCATCCCTGGGGGAGCCAGTCCTGCACAGCTCTGGGGGTCAGGATGGAACAGGTGAAACATCTGGGAAGTGAAGTTTATAAAGGCTGAGATAAAGTTTGGGAGAAGACTGCACATCAGGAAAGAATTACTTTTAGTAACTATTAATCCACAGCTGTGCACAAAACTTCTGCACCATGTAAGGGAACTGTAGGCACAGGGAGTTGGGGTCATAAAACCCCCCAAATATTTTAGGGGCTATAAAAACCCCTAAAATTTCTAAATTCTTTTAATTTTAAAGGCTTTTGTCCGGCAGGAAGGTGTGTCCAGAGAGGTGGGATACCCATCCAAAAAGGGCCGGGGGCATCCCAGCCAGCCCAGCAGGGAGCAGCTGTAACAGGGAACGAGGGGACCTTGAAAAGACACAGCAAGGCCCCGAATAGCTGCAGTCTGAAAAGATCCAGGCCTCAAACCCACTCTTTCGAGAGCATTTCCATTTGTTCCTTCGAGAGCATTTCCATTTGTTCCTTCGAGAGTATTTCCATTTGTTTTCCCGGCTGTTCCCCTGCGGAGCCGCGCAGCAGAGCCCGGCCAGCGCTGCCCCTTCTCGCCCCGCACCCCGGCCCGGGGGAATCGGGACTCCAGAGACCCTCGGCTCGGGGGAACACCGCAGACCACCCCATTGCAGCCCCCAGCACGGCAGGGACACCAATTAGTGCAGCCGGAGGGAAGGGAGGGAGTTGTCTCCCGTGAGCGATGCTGCCCCGCAGCTCTGCGCGCTTCAGCATTTTCCTTCCCGGCCGTGGCCGGCAAATGTATGAGCCCAGCACCTCCCCTGAGCCCTGCCAGGGCCGGGGGAGCGGGGAGAAGGGAGGCACCCAGGGAGCCCAGAGCACTGACAGGCACTGAACACCGCTGGGGTCCCCGCTAAATAAATAAACAAACAAAGAAACCCCTCCGTGCCCGTTCCTCGGCACTCCCCCTAACAGGGGGAACAACAGAGCACCTTGTTCCCATCACCCCCTCGCTGCTGGGACAGGGAGCGAGGTGCTCCAGGAGTTTATGGCCAGGAATGGGGAGTTTCTCCGGGTAATTGTGTCCTGCCAGCCCCCCCGGGCTCCAGGATTATTCCATCTGTACATGGGCACACACCCCAGTTCTCCACAGCTTCTCTGGGAGCCTGTGCCAGGCCCTCCCCACCCTCCCAGGGAAGAGCTTTTTCACACCATGCACCCACCCCAACCCTGCTCTGTGCCCGTGTGGGGCCATTCCCTGGGTTTTCTCCTTTTCTCCAATAACTGCAGCTGTGTGAGGCCCGTGAGATGCAGCAGAACCAGCAGCTTCTCCTCCCAGCCAGGATAAACTCGCACATAATGTCTTGTGAGAGGAGCATGATTCACTTTTACTGCTCATGAGGTGGCTTTGCGGGTTCATGATGGATATTGTGGTTTATGCATGAAAAGTCTGTTACCTGCAGTATTTGTACTCTTTAGATTCTTTAATACCTGCTTAGGTCCCCAGCAGATGCCAGAGTGCACATCGGGGTAAGGATGTTGTGCAACAGGATCGGCGTTAAGCGCAGTCTGGCAGCTCTGCTCTGCTGATGGAAATGAGTTTAACACCAATTAGGGGAGGCACGTTTTAATATTGTCTCTTATTTCCTGACACCCCCTGGAATTGCACCAGCTTTCTGTTTCAAATTTCAATTCTGCTAAGTTTATGTTTACTTTTTATAAGCATTTGCTTGATGAGAACTTCAAACCTGCTGAAGGCAAAAGCAGCATAACACGAGAATAAAACTGCTGAGGATGTGAAGTTACCTGGGTCAAACTCAGTGATTTGGGTTGAGATAGAGCCTCCCCAGCTGCTCTGAGGTCTTGCCCCCACTGTTCCCCACGAGCTGCCACGCCCTGGCTCCCATCAGCCCACAGCTTTTGCCCCTTTGCAGTCACTCACAGCCACAATAAAATCCTCCAACACATTTGTGCCAAAGAAACACAGCCCTGGCTGTGTTCACGGGCAAAGCCTTCCCAGGCAGGAACGCCACCAGCTCCTGCTGCTGCCCACTGAAGGTGTTCAATAAATCACCCCAAAAAGAGCCTTTCTGCTGTGGGGGCAGCGGGTGCTGCCTGCAGGTCCCTCACGGCCTCCTCTGGAGCAGAGCTGGGAGCCAGCAGTGACAAAACCCCCTGGGATCGGTGCTGCTTCCAGCCTGCCCGGAGAGCAAACCCACCAGGGGGGCCTGAGGGGGGTTAACCCTGTGGGTGGTGGCCCTGGACCCTCCCGTGTCCCTGCTGTGGCTCCTGGGCCAGGCTCCAGCACCATCCATCCACCAGCAGTGCCACCACCCCGGCAGGGCTGGCAGCAGCCCCAGCCCATCGATCTGCCTGTTCCCCAGCAAAGCTGACTGGTACATCTGTTCTGTGAGAAAACATACATTCTGCCTCCAGTACAATCACTGTAATTAAAAATTAACATGCATTAATTGTTGGAGCTGATGTAAACAGCTGATGTTCCACTTAGCCCTGTCTTCTGTACATATCATTAGGCAAAGCCAAATATTGTTAAGTAAACAGGCAACACTTACAAGAAGAAATAGAAAACTAATTCCAACTAAATAAATTGACGACACCATGCAAGTCATATTAAAACAGTTGAGATAATTATTAGGCTACTGGACTAACAGAGGGACAATCATAGAAGACATATTTAATTGTTTGAATCTCATCTCACTAAATGTATTTAGGCACAGTGTGAAATAGAAGTTAACTGGAATGTGGAGGCAGCTTTTTCCCAGAAGCAGGATGTGCAATATACCGAGGGAATAAAAATACAAGTTGGAGTTTGAAATGCAGGCAAAACAAATAACTTCTGAAATGCAGCAATTTCTACCAACTGCTTCAGGAGCCGCTGGTCTCCAGAGAAATTCAGGTTGGTTATGCAATGCAAAAGGTTTTTTCTTGCTCAGACACATCTGCAAAATCCCCGGCAGGGCCGGTGGGAGCTGCATGCAGCCACCAGGAGAAGAACGCGCTCCCGAGGAGTTCCTGCCCACTTTTCATCGCTGTTATTTAAATGTCAGAGCAGAGCCGTTTCCCCGATCTGTACACAGCGAGCAGCAAACCGAGCCCCGAGCTGCGCGCTCAGATCTCCGCGCTGGAGCTGCATTGCCTGGGGGGTGTCAGCTGCTGGCACCCCCAGGCTGCTCCTCGCTGGGTGCCTCCGCTGCCAACCCCAGCCCTCGGCCCCAGCTGTGGCACAGTTTAAAGGACACTCTCGGGGAAGGGAGCTCTGCAAACGCAGCAGCAGCATCCACGCTGCAGCACCCGTCACCAAGGGGCTGCCTGGGCCACCTCGGGGCTGCCTGGGCCACCTCGGGGCCCCCCAGCAGGGCTGGCACAGGGCCCACGGACAGCACACATCCCTGCTGTGCACAGGGACAGGCCCCAGGAGCAGCCACAAAGCACACGGGGATCCAGGACCCACCACGCTCCTGCCCATGGCACACCGAACTCAGAGGCTCCAGAGCAGGAGCCCACTGCTCAGGGGCTCCCACTGCTCAGCCGAGCCCGGAGAGAGGGGAACTTCGGCCTGGTCTGAAAAATCAGAACTTGTTTGTTCGTTTACAAAAATCAGCTTTGAGTGGAAATACCATGAAGGGTTTTTTTATTTTAATAGACAAGATAAGTCATGGTCAGTGACTCCTACGGAGAAATCCTGCTAATCCACTCCAGCACCATTTCCACACCATTCCTGTCACAGGTTTTTTTCTGCCACATCCATGAGTCCATCCCCAGCAATCTGGCTTCTGCCTCATCCCCAGCTTATCTCTCCCTGAGACCTGAGCTGTGTGGCTTTGGACAATTCCCAAACTCAAACATTCCCCTCTTTTGTTTGGGGGTTTTGGTTTTGATTTGCTTTTCTTGCCAGGTGTTATTTGAAAAGTAAAAGCCCAACCAGACCATTGCAGGCCCTGGGTCTCTCCTTCAGCTGCCCAAGGAGCCTGTTCAGCTACACAACACCAACAAATGGTGCCATCAAGTCACAGCATTTCCTCCTCCACCCAACCTCCCCTGTGAATGGCAAAGGCAGAGCAAATAGAGAATGCCCTGGACTGGAAGGGACCCACAAGGATCACCGACAAGAAGGTTGGATAAGGTTGGAAAGAAGGCTCCTTACAGTGCCAGGAATACCAGAATTATGGGCCAAACCCACCCACAGCAGCAGAAGGCACACACCTGGGTGTTACCCACGTGCTTTTAGGAGCACTAAAGGAATAGCTGGAGAATTCCATAAGAGCTTAGGAATTAACTACATGGGAATCACACCCTTAGGGGTCCCACACATCCTTAGGGACAGGGTCTGTGCACTGGCTGTGATAGCCCTGAAAGCCTTTGGGGCAAAACAAGGGGCTGCCTCTCCCCTCATCAATCCCTGACCGCAAACAGGATCAATTAAAGCTGGACACACTTTGTGTGAGCAGCAGAATTAAAATGCTCCAAAACAGAGGATGTAGAAGTTCCAGTGCTGTATTTCAGTTTTGTTGGTCAGTTCACGTTTAACTCAATGCTGGTGAAACCTTTCACTGCCTGTTGCAGACATTCAGTTTTTAACCAAACCTCCCAGGTTTGCCACTTTCACAGGCCCACCACCCCTCACAGCTGAAGTTCCCTGCCCTGAAAGGTTCACAGCACTGCTCAGCTGTTTCATAACAATATCAGGCTCATGATGAACCAAATGAGTTCTGATTTGTGCTATTTAATGTCCTAATGGCTTGACTAGTTAGGTAGATAATTACACAGTATGATTTATCCAACCCATTTATAAATATTTATAATAATGGATAGATTAACCTTTGGGATTTCTATCCTGCAGTCCCTCGGTGAAGGGGATCTCTCACGGCAGCGGCGACGCCGGAGCCTGCCAGAGAGCAGCGGGGTGGGGATGGGGCCGTGGGGACA
>VWZW01006975.1:737332-764545 GCA_013397115.1 Edolisoma coerulescens | reverse complement strand
GCGGGGTGGGGCCGTGGGGACAGCGGCCAACAGCCCAGGCCAAGGGTCCTGGTCATCCCCCACCGACACCACCACACCTCCTGCTCCCTCCAGGAGCCCTGTGGCAGACAAGTGCATCCCCAATCCTATTCCCTGCTTCTATTTCACCGGGAAAAGGAAACCCACAAGAGTCCAGCTGAGCAATAGGGGAACCATCTGTGCCCCGGGAGTGCCCAGCAGCGCCGGGCAGCTCCCACGGCAGCCGGGCCAGGCTGGGCTGGGCTCCATCCCTGCCAGGGCACAGCCGGGTGGCACGGGCACACGCCCGGCGGGTGACACTGAGTCACAGGGCCACCCCCGGCCCCGCCGCCAGGGCACACAAGTGACACATTGTGGCACTGCCACCGCTCCGACGGGACGGAACGCCGACGCTCTGCCCGGGGACAAAGGGACAGTGTCTGCTGGGCCGAGCAGGGGCTCCCAAACCATCAGAGCCCGGCCCAGCGCTTGTCCCGCAGAAAGGCTTCCCAGGAGCAGAAAAACCCGCTAAATCCATGTGAGAGACAGACAAGGAGCACAATTCCACAGGAGTGACCTGTCTGGATTGGACCCAAGCCTGTGCCTATCCCATCTCTGAACCAGGGTACAGAATAAACCTTCAGAATGTCAGATTCTGTATCCCAGCAGCCTAAAAATGACTCCCTGGTCCTTGGCCATCATCGGTGAAAGTCAAGAGAAACAACACAAGTCTTGGCATGGGAAGATCCTTCCTGACATGATTAAAGTATTTTAATCCTCATTATCGCTGTACCCTAGTATTGGAAATAGTATCCTAGGATTGGAAATGGTAATTTCCAATACTCTGCAGTGTCTCTCTTTGCTTACCAAGAGCATCACTACGTTTAGATTATCAGGATTCTGTTTACAAAAAACTACTCAGCCTAACAAAAAAAAAAAAAAAGGAGCGATATGAAAATAATAAAGAGCAGGAATACTCAGGGTTTTTTTCTGGAATTTCCCTAAAAGGNATTTTTTTAAAAAAAAACTACACAACCAAAAAAAAAAAAAAAAAAAGGAGCGATATGAAAATAATAAAGAGCAGGAATACTCAGGGTTTTTTTCTGGAATTTCCCTAAAAGGCAAAAATCACTTTCATTCTCTGAGATTGAGCCATAGCACTTATCTTTTCTGTTGACTGCTTAAACAGAAACTCACTGTGTAAGCCACTAAATAAATTTTTTAAAAGTACAGGACTCAAAGAAAAATCTTAAAAGATTTTTTTTCCTTTATCAGATTATTAGAAAAACTTGAAAGAATAAATTTGGGGCTTAAGAGCTCATATTTTCACATGCAAATTATCACACCTATTAAAAAAACCCCAAGAACTATTTGCAAAATGCATCTGTATCCCAGACCAGCAGTGAGATACGAAACATGGAAGTCCCCAGTCCCCCAGGAGGGAAATCATGGGGGGATCATTTCTCTGTCTGAAATCAGAACTCGGCCCCTCCAAGGGCTGCTCGGCCACATCCACCCACCTCCATCGCTGACATTTGTGAGGAGCCAGAGCTGGGGAGGGAGGGAAGGAGGAAACCCAGAAATGCGGAGGGGGGAGGGGAGAGAACACAGATTACTTGGGAATTGATCAGGAATTAGATTATTAAATTTTGGAGTTTTTTACAAGGGTCAGAAGAGAGGGATTTGCAGAGCTATGAGAACAGCCCTGCTGTCAGAGGGGCAGAGTGAACATAAAGAGTTTCCTTCTTGCCAGGGCGGGGTCCAGCAGCCCCTCCCAGTGGGGCAACACTCGGATTCACAAAGCCAACAGTGCATTGAGGAGGTTTTGTGTGTGTGAAACCCCCACCCCCTCTGCCAGTGCCCTGTTCCGTGATTTTCCAAAGCCCTGTTGGAGAGGGGAGGTCAGGGCAGAGGAGCCAGAGCTGTGCCCGGGTTATCCAGCACCTGCTCCTGGCAGGGGCTCCCAAGGAAAGGCCCAGGGCTGGAGGTCAGCACCTGCACAGTTCATTCCAGCCTCAGTCAGACACATAAAACCTGCAAACACTCCGGTTTGGCTGGGCTAGAACCCATCCTGCTCCGTCCTGCTCGAGGCACGAGGAGAAATTCTTTTCTGAAGAATCGCAGAGCACCCTGAACTGGAAGGGACCCACAGGACCACTGGGCCAAGCCCTGGCCCTGCACAGACACCCCAAAATCCCACCCTGGGCATCCCTGGCAGCGCCGTCCCAACACTCCTGGAGCTCTGGCAGCCTCGGGGCCGTGCCCATTCCCTGGGGAGCCTGGGCAGTACCCCACCACCTTAAAGCCCAGACCATCAGAGTTCATAAGAAACGAAAACCCCTCTAGAATTAATTTGCTTGGCTATTGACAGAGTAAAATAATTAAGAGCAACCGTAACCACTCCAAAATCCTGAGGAATGAAGGCAGCTTTCTCAGCGGAACGGGTCCAGAGCAGCAGCCAAAAACCTTCCTGACCAGGCCACCCCCCTTCCCGGGACACGGCGGGGCCGCGGCGGCTCAGCCCGGGGCGTGCACGGGCAGCGCTCCGGGCAGAGCGGGGCCGAGCTTTCCTCTCCTGCCCTGCCCCGTCCCTGCCCCCGGCACCTGGGACGAGCTCGGTGACCCCGCAGCCGGCTCGGAGCGCTCGGGGGTCCCGCGGAGCAGCAGCGAGGAGCGGGGGCAGGGCAGCGGGGCCGGGCCCGGGGACACGGGCGGCACAGAGGGGCGGCCGGGGCCGTCCTGCAGCCGGGCCGCACGTGTGCTGCCTGCCCGCCCCGGCTGCCTGTGTGCCCGGCTGCCCTCGGGCAATCGCGGGGCGAGCCGGCTGCTGCACCCCCGGGACCGCGGGGCATTCGCAGAGCCGTGCCGGGGACACGCGGGGACAGGGCAGGCACAGCCCCGGCCCCTCAGCCCGCACCTTCCCCGGGGGAGAGCGGGAACAGCCCCATGGGGAGCCCGGAGCGGCCGGGAACAGCGGTCACTGCTCCCACACAATGTATTGCACCTGTAGCCAGCAAACGCGGATCAAATCCACAGAATAAGGACAAAAAACCGCTGTTAATGAAGGAATCCACATCTCCACAATGTCACAGAATCCTAGAATGGTTTGGGTGGGAAGGGACCTTGAAGCCCACCCAGTGCCACCCCTGCCATGGGCAGGGACACCTCCCGCTGTCCCAGGCTGCTCCAAGCCCCGTCCAGCCTGGCCTTGGGCACTGCCAGGGATCCAGGGGCAGCCACAGCTGCTCTGGGCACCCTGTGCCAGGGCCTCATCTCCCTCCCAGCCAGGAATTCCTTCCCAATATCCCATCCATCCCTGCCCTCTGGCAGTGGGAAGCCATTCCCTGGGTCCTGTCCCTCCATCCCTTGTCCCCAGTCCCTCTCCAGCTGCTGGGGTGTCCCTGCACAGCCAGACACTCCTCACTGCTGTCTCTGCTCGGTCTCATCCCCTGCCAATGCCTCAGGGGATGATGTTTGCCATGGTGCAATAACCCAGCCCAAGGTGAGGACCTGGCACTGCCCAGCGCCTGCCTTTTCCCAGGAGGACACTCCCATGTCCTCGGGATCGTCACCACGTCAGGGATCTGCAGACACATCCCAGTATTAACAACATCCCACCTTGGTGCTCCTTGCCTGGGGAGTGAGCTCCCACTTGCTCTCCAGGGACAGAGGAGTCCAGGGGCTGGGAGACACCTCCGGCCTTTCAAAGTAAATAAATCCTTGGCAGTGCAATATCCTCAATGTGACCAAATTCCCCACTAAAGCAGCAAATGAAACACACCATTCCCAGGACAAATAATTGCCTTTGTTTTCATCATTTTGTCCGCGCATCGCAGGAGGCTGGAGAACAGTGTGAGTTTTTCCTGATCTATAATCAGACAGTTCATAAAAATCCTAATGGAAATGAAGATTTTGCTATTTGGAGTGGTCAAATTTCCATTTTCAAACACATCACATTTTAAAACCCAGGTTGGCATTTTGGTTTGCTGAGAGTTTTAGGATAATAGCAAATTACACAGAAAATCTACCAATTCTTTGTCAAGTGAACTATGCAAAAAGGAACCATTAGTTCATAGTTCACCTGTGAGATGGGAAGACATCCTGAATAATAATTTTTCCAGACTACGAAGGGCATTTATTCGCAAATAACGCTCCCATCTACAGAGCTGAGACTGCCCTGCTGTCTGTAAAACCTCTGTGCTCAGAGCCCAGGAAAGGTGGGTTTAAACAGCTTTATTTTCCTCACTGAAAGGAAACCCAACCATCCTGTGTGAGACAGACCAAACAACATCCATCCTGTCTGGGAGTGGCTCAGGCCACATGCCATGGATGGAGAATGGGATGAGCACCTGGAGACCCCTCAGGCCACCACAGATCCCGTCCTGCCCAGGGAATGGGAGCTTCTCCCAACCTGCTGGTCCAATAACAGGGCCCAGGGAAGGGCTAGAGCTGGGCCAGAGGGGGTTGGGATAGATATCAGGGAAAGGTTCTTCCCCCAGAGGGTGCTGGGCACTGCCCAGGGTCCCCAGGGAATGGGCACGGCCCCGAGGCTGCCAGAGCTCCAGGAGCGTTGGGACAGTGCTGCCAGGGATGCCCAGGGCGGGATTTTGGGGTGTCTGTGCAGGACCAGGAGCCGGATCAGTGATCCCATGGGTCCCTTCTAATTTGGGATATTCCATGATATCATAAACAGGCTGATCCCAGTTGTTAAAATGCAGCTTTCACTCAGATTTCCTCCCTCGTCCACCTCCCCTGTGAGCTCTGCCAGGACTCTGCTTTTCCTCCTGCTGAGACTAAACAACGCCCAACCAACCAAAACACCCCAAGCCGACAGAAAGGGTTTTTATTCTGTGCAAAAGTTAAACTCTGCAGCATTGAGGAGACTCCCAAGCCAGAGCTTTGGGTCCTGTTATTTAGGAAATCAAAACTCCACCTAGAGCAGGCTCAGAAGGAAAGCTCTGAAAGCCTGGTTAAGTGAATTAATCCACTTTTCCTCCTCCCCAACAACAGCGCCCGAGGCACAGCCCAAACACAGAACTGTCTGTGCCTCAGCTTTGAAGCAGCACGGAAAGGGAGTCCCACGGGGGATGTGCTGCGTTTGTTACAGCCCTGGGACAGACTCAGCTGTAAATACATTTATTGTGGCTTTGGGAGCTCGAGTGATCTGAAACGGGATGTTTGTAACAGAGCCCTGCATTCCTGCAGGGCAGAGGCTGGGAGTGCTGGCACCGCTTCCCCGGGAGAAACAGGGGAGCGCTCCCGGGAGGCCGGCGCGGAGCACCGGGGCGCTCCCGTTATCCTCAGCCTGTGGTCATTGTCTGAGGAACTCACACAGTTTTCTCTCTGCCTGTAACTGTGAGGAACACACAGGATTCCCAGGGATAATCGCCCTGGGGGTCTCCTCCAGCACCCAGTGGTTGCCAGCCCAGCTGGGTGTCCTTGGACCACGGGGATGCTGCAATGGCAAACTGGGGAGAACAAACTCCCTTGGAAGATTCCTCCCAGGCCACGGGGTCCAACCATGCCCAGCACTGCCCCATGGCCCCAGGTACCACATCCACAGGGCTCTTAAATCCCTCCAGGCATAGGGACTCCACCCCTGCCCTGGGCAGCCCATTCAGGAAAGAAGTTTTCCCTGATACCCAACCTAAACCTCCCCTGGCAGAACTCGAGGCTGTTTCCTCTTGCCCTGTCCCTGGGCAGAAGGGAATGAGATCATCCAGAGAGGCTGGAAAACCCCAGCTCCCTCACTGCACTACGACTCTGAGCAACCCAAGGCACAGAAGTGCAAACCCCGTGTAAAACTGCACAAAACAAAGAGAAATCAGCTCTTTTTTTCTGCCCCCTGCTCCCCTTAGACGGTGCTGTTCAAAATCTTCTTTAACAGTAAAAACCACACCAAGGGTCACAGCACTCTCAGGCTGTGGTGCAGGTGAGGCCCCAAACACCAGTTCTGACCATCCAACCTGTGCAGGTATTTTACCAAAGGCACAGAACCTAATTACAGGTTAATTAGATAATCCTCCCCCTGCAGTCCAAACCCTCGTGGGAGAAGGGCAATCCAGAGCAGGCCAGCAGCTCACTCTGGAAGCAGAGATCCTGTTCCACCCTGATAAACCAGCATCCTCCCCAGGTTTACAGCCACATCTCAGGACACAAAAAGCAATGGACAGTCTGACCTCTTCCTTAACTTCACAGCACCCAACAGACTCAGGGACCTCACCCCAAAGCACAACCTGAGGGCCCCAAAGGCACAGCCAACAAACCCAGGCATAGAAAGCACCCAGAAATTGTCATGTAAAAAACAGAGCACCAGTTCAGTTTGGAACTTACACAGAGTGTGGAAAACAGAACATGTGAAGTTTTATAAATCTCATTTTGCCACTACAAGAGCTTCAAATCATCTCAGGCTGCACCAAAACAGTTTGGGTCCCCCACTCTTGCCCCCAGTGTAATGCTTCAGTACCCAGCAGCACCAACTCCTACGAGATAAGGACACAGACACACCCCAGGGTGTCCCCAGGGCAGCACAGCCCTAACCCAGCTCAGCCTCACAACTCCCCCGGTGCCCCTTGGCTGCTGCAGAGCAAGGGCAACCAAACAAAAAGTGACTGATTTATTTTCCACCAGAGCCAAGCAGAACACGAGCTCTCAGCAGCCCCAGTGGCTCTCAAGAACACATCTTAACACAAAAATCAGCTTTCAAACAGACTTCTCAACCACTGCTTCTAAAAAAAACAACCCAGAAACAATTACAAACATTCCATAGCAAAATAAGGAGCTTACCTGCAGCCACCTGTCCCCAGGACTGCCCCTAAAACACTTTCCTCTGCTCTCCTGGGAATTGCTGTGTCCCACCGGCTGATAAAGGGAGTTGTGGGGTCCCTCCTCCCCACAGGCACCTCCTGCTGCTCCTCCTCCTCCCAGGTGGTCCCACTCAGGCACAACGAGGGGGTGGCATTGCCACCACCTGTGGGGAGCCCGGTGTGGTGGGCTCAGCTGGAGCACCAGCAGCCAAGAGTGACCTGGCGGGGCTGCCTGCAAACAAACCCGGCTTGGGAAAAACACCAGGCTGTAAAAGCCCTTAAAAGCCTCCCAAACTGTGACCCACTTCAGGAACCCCAGAGAAATCAATACAGCTTAATGCTTCATCGCTGATCGTTGGATTTCACCAAAAACAAATTCCAGTTTTGCACCTCCTGAAGTTCTTGAACAAACATGATTTTGGGCAATTTAAATAATTTAAATTAATGTTTGAAATCCTGGTCTTTGTTTGGTTTTTTTTCACAATGGCCAATCCCTAGGAGGTGTAGGGTTTGAAATAGTGGTGTTATTTCAATCCACAAAAAGGGATGGTGCCTCTTCAGCCACTCCTCGCACCCTGTCCGCAATGGGAATGGTGATTGTTACATTATCCAGCCCCTCCTGGAAATCCAGGAGTCTGAAAGGGGACGTGACACCCACTCCGTGGAATCGCAGCATCCCAGACTGGTTTGGGTGGGGAGGAACCCTAAAGCCCACCCAGTGCCACCCCTGCCACGGGCAGGGACACCTCCCACTGTCCCAGGGTGCTCCAGCCTGGCCTTGGGCACTGCCAGGGATCCAGGGGCAGCCACAGCTCCTCTGAGATTCCATCCCAGCCCCTCCCCACCCTCCCAGCCAGGAATTCCTCCCCAAAATCCCATCCAACCCATCCTGTCTGTGAGTTTTCCTCGGGAACCAGAGCCTGGATTTCCCTTCCCACCCGGCCATGGGGTATTTACTGTCCCCCTGCAAACCCCGAGTGCCTCCTGTACCTCTGCCAGCAGAGCCCTCTCCTTTCCCTGCCTTCCAGATTCAGGGCACTGAACAAACCCCTTCCCTGGCAGGTCTGGCCGCTTTTAGGGTTTGACTGGTGCCCTCCCCACCCTTCCCAGGGATCACATCCCGGAGAGGCACGCCTGCATCCCTGAGCCAGGCTGGGTTTCACCCTCTCCCTGCTGAGGGGCCTTTAAAACTCGGGGTTTTTATTTCCGTGCGGAGCGCTGGTTTGGCTGGGGAGGGGATGAGAAGTTGCTAATTTCAGGCTTTAGTTCAAACCCTTTAATCTCCCGACTCAGCGCCTTCGCTGGCGCCGCGTTATCTGCTAAGGCTGCTGGCAGCCTTTGTCTGACTCCCACATCCCCACCTCACCCCAGGTGAGCCCTGAGAGACAAAGGGGACGGAGCGCGGGGACACCGAGACTTAACGGGGCTTTTCCTCCTAAATCCCAGCCTGTGCTCTCGGCAAACACCGAGGAACGCGCTCGTTTGGTCGCAATAAATAATGGGATATAATTAAAATTCCATGCCGGGGTTGGGAACAGTGTGATAAACTGTTTGTGAATTGGTAATTCTATTTATTAAAAACAGGGACATTAATTCTGACACGTTGAATTATAACGCAGACAAACAGATCTTGTGTTTTAATTAAATGCTTCTATTTGATGAGGTGGTTTTATATTAAGATTTAATACCAGATTCTGCTATTCCTGCCTTAGGTGGTGGGGCAGGATTCCCACAGGGTGCACAGGGAGCGGGGGCATTCCCACCCCTGGAATTTTGGGAGCCCTGAGCAGAGCCCTCAATTCCTGCCTTAGGTGGTGGGGCAGGATTCCCACAGGGAGTGGGAGAATTCCCATCCTTGGGATTTTGGGAGCTCTGACAGAGCCCCCTGGACAGGCACCACCTCCAGGGCAAACAGGCAGGGTCTGACCTCCCTTTTCCAGAGCCTTTTCCTGCTTTTCCTCCTTTTCCCAGGCTTTCAGGATGTTTCCAGGCTCCTACCACATTTCTTATTTCCTGCTGCCGAAGCAGAGCTGAATTTTTTTTTTTTTAAAAACCAAAAAAAAAAAAAAAAGCAACAAAAAACAACCGTACTGCTTTGAGGTTTCTTTCACATTAAGCTACATTTAATATTCATTTCACATTTTTTTTCTATTAATTAAAAGTAAACCGTGTATTGTATGGTACATTATCCCTCTAACAGCCCCATGTGGAGATCATGAAGTGGAAGACTAATGGTGTAGACTTTAGCATTTAGTTTTAACCAGGATAATTTACATATCTGTGAGAAGAGTCCGAGGCATGTGTAAATAAGCAGAACTCGGAGATATCAGACCCTTGCTCAGTTTGCTCTGGACTGGAGAGCCACGGGCTGTGCATTTATTCCATCACTCAGCTAATTTAATGAGACTTTATCCAGCATCCATTTCTGCAGAAGACACAAAACTTATTATTAAGGAGAGGCATGTGGCAGTAAGAAAAATGTGTTTGTTTGCTTTTTTATTCTATTACCCCCAAGTAGCAAAGGTGATCCCATTCGCTGTTCATTAAAGTTTACCTTTATAATTTATCAAAGCAGCCCGATATCAAGAGCTTTATGCTGAGATTTCAAAATTCGAGACTGATTAAAATTTAATGGAAAAGGCCAACGTTTTGGGGTGGCTTGGCAAGAAAAATCGCTTCCCAACCTGCGAGGAGAGATTTCATTAATGTGCACCTCTATTAGAAGGCACCATAAAAGACATTAGAGGCATGAAAATGGCATTTTCACTTCAAAAATCTCTCTGGCTTTTTAGCATAAGTTTCAAGGGAAAGAAAGTTGTGTCGGAATTCCAGGAGAGCAGCGCTGCCTGGGCTGGGCCTTCTGCAGTCAGAGGTTGGACTTGGTGATCCTGGAGGTCTTTTCCAACCTGGAGGATTTGAGGATTTTAGGATTTTGGCATCCCAGCCATCCCACAGTGCACCCCGGCAGACAGTGAAGCAGCCAATTCCTATAAATTTCACATCAAGAAACACTGGAAAAGCAGGAATTACCAAGAATGAACGTTAAACATCTGTGTGTGAGGGCTGGTCTGATCATATTTTGAGGAAAAGCAAAATAACAGCCAAATTCATGGTTTTGGCAAATGTGTAATGTGGGAAAAAAATCAAATATTTAATCTGGGTATTTCAAAGCCAGACAGAGCAGGATTTTCACCATGAAATGATGTTTTCCTTCCCAATTGGCCTATTGGTGTAGCCTCAAAAACCTTACAAATAGGGAAGAAGAATTTCACTAAAATGACGGCATTTCAGTGATTTTGTTTCTCTTTTTGGGATTGCTCAGCGGGTTGAGAAATCCAGCGCAGACATCACTCCCTGACTTCTTCCAGCAGCTGGACCCATCCCAGAATTCCCACCACATTTGTGGTGCAAATGCTCCTCAGCTTTCAGGTGGAAGAACCACAACAAATCCTGCTCCAGGTTTTGTGGAAAAGGGTTTGGGGCTTTTCCTCCCTGCAGGCAGAGGCCACCAGATTATTCCTGGCTCTGGCCAAGGACTGGAACGACACAAATCCATTTTCCACCTGGGTTTGCTCTCACTTTTATCTTCTCACTGGTATTTTTGGAGAATGAATGAAAACCAGGGTAAAAGGAGGGGAACTGAGAGGCAGAAGTGCTGCCTTTTAATAACTGAGACTGGGCAGAGCTGCAGCTCCCGTTCCTGGGGGGATTTAAAGCCCTGTGGATGTGGCACTGGGGGACGTGGGGCAGTGCTGGGAATGGCTGGGCTCGATGTTCTCCAAGGGCTCTCCCAACCCAGGTGATTCTGGGCTCTGCCAAAAGTGCTTTTTTTAAAGCTCTGAGCACATTTCTAATCCTCGTTGTCCTCTCGTTGTTCCTGTGCAAGAGGCGAGGGAGCAGAGGGTCCGAGGCTGTCTCTGGGATGTGATTAGTCCCAGGAATATCATTAGAATAACAAAAATACGGCCTGGTTATGGCTCCAATTAAAGGTTCCCTAAGTGAGAAATAATTAAGGATTGCAGAACCTGGTCTCTGCCTAAACTAAACCAGCAAATCCTGGGCTCTGTTGGCACAAGGAGTGCATTGAGAGGTGAGCAGGGTCCAGCCTGGTGAGTGAGGATACTCTGGGATCCCAAATTCTGAAAATTAGCCCTCAGATATAATTTTCCACAGGTAATATAAAAACAGGGTGTAAAACTGCCAAAGTAAATTCTGGAGAAACGTGTCTCATTGATGGCAGGACACTTGGCTGATTCTCAGCGTTGTGCAGTGAATCCCTTGCAAACTGAGAGCTGGTGATCCCAGTCAGAGAGACAAATCAAAAATGTGAAAGAATTAGACCGGTGAGTTAATTCTGTAGAAAAAGAAAAGGGTATTTAGATGGAAAGGAAAAGAACAAGTAACTAAAAACACACTTAGTAAGTAGTTTTGACAACCAGTAGCTGAAATCAGGAGGATCACGTAAAGTCTCCCTCTGAGTAAGGATGGGGTTGGTTTCTGGTGGTTTTCCTGGGATTTTGCTGGATTTGCAGGACGCTGGAGCACCGGGCTGTTTCCCTGGGCATTCATTTGTGGACACGCTCTTGCCACCGCAGGTTTTTAGGCAGTCACTTTGCAGATGTGCCCAGATGAGCGGCATCCCCCGGGCAGGCCCCTCCCCGCTGCCCACGGCCGCATTTCGGGGCTCCGAGCCGGGCTCGGCGCGCTCAGCGTGGGCAGAGCCCGCGCCCAGCTCCGCTGAGCTGGATTACAGACCATGACCACCGAGCCCTCACATGACAAAGCCTTTGTGTAATTAATATGCAGGGAAAAATGCTCCCCGGACGGCTGCTAAAGCGATTTAAATCATGCACATAAAAAATGTAATCACAAATTTAGCATGGTGGACATTGTAGTCACACTGTGCTTGATTGCATAGAAGGTTCCAAGTGTGTTTTAAATGTCCTTTAAGATTGAGATTAGGACTTGTACTTACAAGATGCATATTAATCTAAAACTCAACATTTTTCAGTGTGGGATCACAGTAGGAGAACATTATGGGCAATAGAGGTTCATTCTAATCCCAGTAGGTAATTACACTTTGAAATAATATTCTTTAATTAAATCTTGTTTGCAGTTGATTGATTTAAACACTAAATCTAAAAACCTAAATTTGAGTTTTTATCAATTTTTGATGCTTATTGCACAGAACTTGGGCTTTAATTGATGTTTCTGAAGTTTTTAAAGCTCTTGTCCACCGTATCCTGGATGAATTTATTGTAATTACCGGCATCATTCTTTGGCACTGCAGACGGCTCTCCCTGGAACCTCGATAATGTTAAGTCCTTTAAGGCGTAAAGCGCTCGCTCCCCGTTGGCCGTGGCAGAGCCGGGGTTTCGGTGCTGCGCCTCACAAAGGGCTGTCCCCACCCCGGGGGGGGTGTGCCGGGCTCTGCCGAGGGGACTCCGCTGTCCCCACGCCCAGCGTTGGCTCTGCCGGAGGGCGACGCCGACGGAACGGGGCCAAGGGTGACGTTTTGGGGACAATACCCCAGAATTAGAGACTGGCCTGGGCTGGAGGGGACCTCAAAGATTGTTCCAAACCCTGCCATGGGCAGGACACGTCCCACTGTCCCAGGCTGCTCCAAGCTGGAAGAAACCTGGGGCAGTGGGAGGTGTCCCAGCCCATGGCAGGAGAGGGGATGAGAGGAGCTTTAGGGCCCTTCCAACCCAAAGCCTCCCGAGGTTCTGTAATTCCATAATTCCATAATTCTGCTTTTACAAGCAGTGGTCACTCCCTGACCTTCCCCTGCCCACAGCACAGCAGCTCAACCCTTTGGCCGCTCCACCTCCAGTCTGGGGGCATCTCTGCAGCCCCGTGCAGAAGGGCAACCCCAGAACCAGCTCATTCAGGATTTGGCCCTCAAGGCTTTGGCAGCAGATGAGAAGTGATGGGGTTCAATGGCTGAACCAGGGAACAGCCCCGCACACCGGGGCACGTGCGGCAGTGGCTGGGCCGTGACAGGGATCCCACACCTTGCTGGGGAAAGGAGGTGGGGAAAGCACCCCCTTGGCCACCTCCCAGCCCGTGCCAAGGTCCGAATTCCACTTGGGAATGTTTCATCCTCAAGAGCCTCCACAATGAGCTGGGGCTGCTCCACAGGCGCAGGGCCGTGACACGGGGCAGGGAGAGCAGAGCACGGAGCGGAAGGGTCGGGCTCCATCTCCTTCCCACCGAGGGTCTCACCGGGTAATTGCGGCTCTGGCAGAAGGGGAACAGGTCCCCAGCACGGAGGGACCCTGGCACGGAGGGACCCCGGCCCAGGGGGACCCCACACCGGGCGCAGGGAAGGCGGCGCTGCCGTGCTGGGACACAGGGCTGGTTCCAGCGGGGTGCCGAGCTCCGGCTCCCGCACGTCCCTGGCAAATTACACCCATGAAACTTTAACTACTCCTCCACAGGCCTGACCTTTTCCAGCGTGCGAAATTCCACTTCCAGAACTTCAGCTGTGTTGAGGAATGAACTTTAAAATCCGCCCGTGTCACCGTGGGCCTCCCGCGGTCCCGCCCGGGCCGGGAGAAACGGGCTGGAATTCCGGCCTCCCCCTGCTCCACGAGGCCATCATGGACGTGTCGTACAGGAAATTAAATTCATGATGCTGTATGTTGAATAACAGAAAATTCACGTCCTGCTGCAGCCGCATTTGTCACATGTGAGGCAAAAACAAACTACTGGGTGGAATGTTTTATTAAGATGACTTCGCCGTGGTGAGAAATGATTAAGTCACTCTAAGAGCAAAGTAAGACCACGGGTCCTCATTCATTGTAACACTAATATTAATCACACAAATAATATAAGTGTCTTACAGTAATCCACATTCCCTTAAAATATACATTATATATCCTGGGGGCAAACAGCAGCACCGGGAACTTGGAATAAATCCCTCAAGCCATAGTGGCCAGCAGAAAGCCATTTGTACTCTGACAGATTAATGTATATTTTGTTATGCGTAACAAATGAAAATATTTACAGCACTATCAGAGAGAGCTCAAGAAAAATTAAGTCGCACTAATCAATACATTTCAAGCATGAATTTAAATTCTTGCCAAACCCCACAATGTCCTCCAAAAATTAGCACCAAATAAATAGGGGTGTTTCTATCAGTGTAACTGTGGGTACTCATTATGGCTGTATTTAATCCTAAAATTTTTACCTAAATTAAGTACTCTGACCATGGGCAAGCACCGACCAAAGGCCAAAAATGGGGAAATCAGCTGAGGTTTGGAACTGAGCAGGGAGTCCTACCTGGAGGTCAGCAGGCAATTAATCAGTAATAGTCATCACAATCATGAAATTTTAAAAAAATTGAATTCCTGTTTAAAAAATGGAGCAAAGGAGCTCAGGGGGGCCCTTGTGGCTCTGCACAAGTCCCTGACAGGAGGGGGCAGCCGGGGGGGTCGGGCTCTGCTCCCAGGGAACAGGGACAGGAGGAGAGGGAACAGCCCCAGCCAGGGCAGGGTGAGGTTGGGCAGCAGGAGGGGAGGTTCAGCTCCATCCCTGGAGCTCTCCGACACCTCCCACCCCGAGCCCCGGGGTGTGCAAAGCCCCTGCCCTGTGGTGTGGGCAGTGTGGGCAGTGCCTGGCCCTGTCTGTCCGGGCAGTCCCTCCCTCGGAGCCTTGCCACACTTCCCTCTTGTATCCAAGAGAGGAGAGAACATTATCACTTCTAACACCACTAAAAATTGACTTTCCTTCTCCTTAACCTATTCATCCCCATCTCCTCCTCCCATTATTCCCAGGCAATTTTGTAAGATGACTATTATGCAAATGCTACAATAAAAATCTTATTTTCTGCTCCCTTTTCAGAGCCCTGCTCTGTTTACCTCCACTCTCTCTCTCTGATGGAGTTCTCCGACAAAAAGCAGAGAATAAATGTGTCCATTATTGACCCAAGTCTGAGGAAACTCAGCGGGAGGTCAACAACTGCAAAACAATTTACAAATCCCTTCCTACCCAATTTCCCAGTGCAGGGCCAGTAGGACTCCCAAAGCTCCAGAATTCCAGGCTTCCTTTCCTTCCTGAACAAGTTCTGCCATTCCCAGACTGGGTTTTCTCACTGTCCTCTGCCACCCGAGCTCTCCTAAGCCCGGCCCAAATTAAACTTGTGCCAAGCGCAGGCTTTGTCCTTTTGAACTGGAGCTGCTGCCCAGAGCAGTTCCCCAGCTGGGGAATGTTCCCCCAGCAGTGCAAGGCAGCAGAAGGCATTTCCATTGCAGTTCTGAGAATCTTTTCGTTGATCTCCAGCACACAAATCTCCCCAGCAGTAGCTGCAGTTCAACAGGGCCTTCACATGTTGCTGTGCTGTGGAAAATGCAGAAATATCCGAGGCACAGCCACACTCCCAGTGAGTCCTGCCTGTACTCCAGCCAAACGATAATTGCAGCTAATTACTATAGCTTAGGATGCATTAATTAATGTAAATGGATGCATTAGCTGCTTTTAAACTGCAGTTTGTTTAAACTTATACCCAGCCTAAGGAATATTTTACCAGAGCTGATCATTGTGAGGTGACCAGCACAGACCCAGGTCTGGCTCTGCCGGTGGAGCAGGACCAGACCCTTCCCCGCTCTGCCCTGCAAACAAAAGGATTCGTTTCCTCGTCCCTGCTGCTCCTCTCCCTCGTGCTGGGTTTCCATCACCATCAAACCAGGGCCCAGTGCTGGGAGGAACCCCTGGAAGGGGCTGTGGGGTTCTGCCCAAAACCAGCCCAGGCAGCAGCAAGTCAGGAGGAGTTTGTGTGAGAAACAGAGATCTGTGAGCAGGAGACACACAAAGGATCAGCAGAAATGGGAGGATGAAGGCTGGAAAGAATTTTTGCCCTATAGACACTGCATGACCACGTTCCCCTAAAAAAGAGAGTTTTGCATTGTCCAGACTCGGAGCCCTCTGAGGGGGGAGCCCAGCTCAGCTCTAAGCCCACAGATCCCTCTGGCAGAGCCAGCTCCTCACCAGGGCTCTGAACTTTGCTCGTGCCCACAGAGAAAAGAAACAGGACTGTGGGGTCAGAAACAGCGAGGGCAGAAGTGGAAGCCAGGAGTCACCCCGGCAGCAGCTGGGACATCAAACCCTCTGCAGTGCCCTGATCCCTGCTGCTCCAGCAGGCCCTGCCTTCCTGCTGAATGCCGGGTCACACCAGCAGCCCGGTCACTGGTCACTGGTCACGGGTCACTGGTCACGGGTCACGGGTCACCAGGCCTGTTCCCACTCAGCCACAGCTGGGCAGGAGCTCACAGAGCACCTGAACATCCATCCAAACCATGTTCCATCCGTTTCCCTGCCTCACTGGGATTCCCGGGCAGCACAGCCCTGAGGAGCGGCTCTCCTTCAAATTGTCTTTTTCCCCTAAGGTTTGGGGCTCGTTTGGGTTTTTGTTGGTTTTTTGGTTTGTTTTCAAATTATTTTTGTTTGTGACCCAGAGCTGGTGGTTCCCATGTAAAGAATTCAAGACCACTGCTGAACTTTTCTGCTTCCTTCGCGTTTGCAGCTCTCCATCTCCCATCCCTCCCAAGGGATGCCGGACATCTCCGGAGCAGAGCAGGGAGGAAGGGACTGGAAATCCTGATCCCCTGCTCCAGGCTGGGTGCTTTGGGTGCTCCTCTCACCCTGTCAGGCAGGACCTGTGGTGTCTCCCCTCTCCGAACACCGCGGGTTCCCGGTGCGCTGACACCTCCCGGGCATCCCCTGGATCCCGCACCCGGGACGGTCCCTGCGAGCTGGGATTTAGGGTCCCCCGGGATGACACCAAAGCAGGAGGCAGAGTCTGGGGCAGGCGGGGACGGGGAGCCGCGGGGATTTCAATTAGGAGCCGTTTTAGGGACACAAAATTGCATATTCCCTTTCCACACCTTCCCGGCACTCGCAGAGCAGCCCATTATTAAGCTATTAATCACCTCTCTCAATTAATTGTTCTAAAATGACCCAGGCTTTAGCAGTTGTGTTGCAATTGAAAAGCTCACTTATTTTTGGAAGGTGAAGTTACAGGCAGTGGTAATTTGAGGGCGCCGAGCCATTAAGCCACTGTTTGGAATCTCAATTACTCTGCAGAAGGATAATTACAAATAAAACAAACTTGTGATCCCACATCAGTGAGAACACTTCTTCCCTGCTTTATGGAATATACAAGCAGTTTTTCATCCAGTGGATTTAATTTCCACATGAAAAATTGACCTTAACAGTATGAAGTATGGCTACAAGTAAAAACTGTGTTTTCATTGAAGAGAATAAATGCATTTCCTGAACGCTGGCTGTTACAGCTAATTGATTTATTGGCTCTCTATATAGTGCACTATTGTCTTTGCACTCATGGGACAGGGAAGCTCTTGAGAACAGAACTAAATTCTGCCACAGCAGCCTGACAGCTGATGAGGGTTGGGTTTGATTTTTTTAATACAATGTGCAAGTGTCTCGGAGCTGGAAGGAATCTTCCCTGGACTGGCACAAACTACCTGGACCCGTGGCTTCCTGGATGATTTTTTTTAATCCCATAATATTACTGGGAAGCTGACAGCACTGGGAGCAGGTCATTTGCTTTTAATCAGATTGTTTTTACTGTGAAACGTTCATGCTCAGGCAAATGCAAAATACTACTAAAAGAAAGGAGATAGGAAATTCCCTTTTTTTATTTTCCTTTAAGGCCAGCAGTCAAAAATTCAGTAGGAAATAAAGGCCCTGCAGAAGTATTTCTCCCTGATAACGAAAACAATTTTAAAATTCATGAAATAGCCAAATATTTGTTATTATCCCTCGCTTTTAGGTTTTATGCAAATGAGTGCCCATAAGATGAAAGCGAGGGCTTGGTAGCAGGTGGGAGCAAACTCACATAATCATACCAATAAAAAAGCCCTGAGGAAAAACAAACCAAAATGAAAAATCAATACAGGATGTTGTTCTCCAGATATACTATTAAAATATAGTATTCCACAGCTGCACTGTTGTCCAAAATAACGGATGGGCCTCGCACTGGGAGGAAAGCTGAGGCTCAGATTCTCCCCTCTGCCGTGGGTAAAAATCCCACCCAGCCTGAAGGAATCTGCGTGGACGCGTGGGGAAGCACAGCCTGAGGCTGGTGATGTGCTTTGCAAGGAAAGGTTCCCAAACGGGCAGGAACCAAAGCTGGGATTTCCCAGGAAAAGCTCCCCGCACCGCTGGATTTTACAGCATCAGTGAAAACCACCCCAAAGTTTCCTGAGATCTCCCAGCTGCTGCAGAGGTGAAAACCCAGAGCACAAATCTGGCAAGAAATGGGGTTATATTCCATATTCCTGCAGGGATCCTCCTGTTCCAGTAACCAGCCACTTGGCCAGAAATTGTAATTTTCTCCTCTTTATTTTTGTGTTAGTTTGGTTCCTATTGCTAACTGGAAAGTGCATTCAGTACAAATTCCACGGATTAAGCAGGAAAATCCCTCAGGAGGTGGAGAAACGCCTCTTTCCCAGGAGGGCACGGGTTTCTCCCAAAGCCAGGTGAGAAGCCAACTCCTCTCAGGTATTGGAGGGGAGGCTGAAAGCCACATCCAGCTCTTCATTGAGACAAAAAATAAATGTGAGCGTATTTATCACCTCTCCCTGTGAGCAAATCACTGCAAACCCCAAAAATGTCTCAGTTTCTTAATGTCCCAAGCCTGACCTCAGTGCAATCCTGTGCTTTCCTGCAGCTGACTCCAAACTGGCTCCCTCCACCTGCAGAGGCAGAGCCACCACCCCCAAAGAGGGGAAAGGGAACAGAACAAGTCTGAAGAAGTCACATTTCATAGGCAAGAAGAGAGTTCAGCAAAAGGGATAGAAAATGGTAACTGTGATCACAACAGCAAACAGAGGGGCTCATTCAGGAATTAAGGTGGGCATTGAAAAATAGGAGGAGAGAAAGGAGAAGGGAGATTTTCAGTGGAAAGGGCCTTTAACACAATATTTTTCTGGAATGTGAACAGCTTTAAACAACTTTGTCCTGGCACAGCCAGAGCATCGTGAGAGCCATTCAGCAAAACCTACATTTTCAACTCCCAGAGCTTTCCATGCACAATTCCACATTTAACATGGAATACCACGAAACTGGAATGACCAAAATCCACTTCGTGAGGCCTCGAGGATCATCCCCTCCCATATTTTCCTGTGCAGCCCCATTCCAGTTCTTCCGAGGACATCGCCCATGCCTGGGGCTCTCTCCTGCCCACACCCAGAGTGTCCAGCTGCCACCTCCCTCTGGGGTCACCTCAGAGTGACCTGGAATAATTAATGCTTTTCCAGGCCATTGACTCCTCCAGCACCACTGATCCCATAACCAGACCCAATCTTTACGGCTATTGATGGGATCACTGGATCCCAGACTGGTTTGGGTTGGAGGGACCTCAAAGCCCATCCCATCCATGGGCAGAGACACCTTCCCCTATCCTAGGGTGCTCCAAGCCCCATCCAGCCTGGCCTTGGGTGTTGGGAAAGATGAAATAGGAAAACCTTATAAATATGATTGCCTGGCAAAAGATGCTGAGAATATAGAAACTCTAAGTGAGATTGAAATGAAAGCCAGCTTCGAGATACCAGGCCTCAGTTACTGAACAACCGAAGAACAATGGCATGGCCACTGAAACTAATCCCCCCTATGAGTGAACAATGCCCTCGGCCTGCAGACAGGTCCAAGGGGCAGAGCAGACCCCTGCGAGCTTGGCAGAAGGGGTCCAAAGAGTAGTTTTAGGGTTTAAAGTGTAACACAGTATGGTAATACTATGGATCTCATAGGCTATATGTAAATGCTATAAGATTTGTATCTTGTATTAGATTGGTTAAGGAAAATTAGAATATTCAGCACAGAAGATGATTTATGTCATTGTAACTGAGAAAATTATTCATTCTTTTACTCCTTTCCACTCTCTCTTGCACTCTCTCTCTCACACACCTGCACCCAGCTGCTTCTCTGCCCTGCCTGGGGCTGCGACAGCAGCTCCTGGCAGGGCCCCAGCACCCACGCCCTTTGAAACAAACCTCATGTTCTAAGACCATTCTCCAGAGATCTCTCGTCATTAGCAGTCCCGACCGTCCAGACCAGCAACGGGTCTAACCCAATATTCTACACTTGGACACTGCCAGGGATCCAGGGGCAGCCCCAGCTGCTCCGGGCACCTGTGCCAGGGCCTGTGCTGAACCAGGGAGAAGCAGCGACTGATGCAGATTCCCCAAAGTCCACATGGCACTTCTTGTTTGGGGTTTGGAGCCAGTGAGGGGACATTGCCAAGCCAGGCCTGGCCAGGCTGGGTTTCACTGGGCCGTGCTGGTGGCTCTGGGAACACGTCCCCATCAGTCTCAGCGCTGGCACCTCGGCCCCGGCGCCGCCGCTCAGCCACAGTGACAAATTGCCAGGGGAGCGTGCGGGGAGAGCAGCAAATTAGGGAATGAATAATTAAACTCGGAGAAAAAGGTGAGGAGACTGGGAGGGAATGGGGAGGAAAGGCTGAGTTACAAGAGCCTGGGAGCCAACACCGTGCAGGTGTTCCAAAAGAGAGGTGCTGAGGGGGGCTGCGAGCGCCGAGGGGGTCCACGGCTCTGCAGCCAGGACCTGCCCAGGCCATCCACGAACCCAAACCTCCAAGGAAACAGGAAAATGCCACAAACAGAGCAGCTGTTCCAGCCTCCTGCCCGATTTCCCGAGAGCTGCCGGGCACCCACAGCCCCCCGTGTCCAAAGCCAGCCCCCTGTGCCCTCAGCATTGCTGCCAGACCAGGCTCTCTCCCCTCTCCATTCCTCTGCCTTCTCCAGCACCACGAACTGGCAACAGCAGTGCCACCAAACCAGCTGGAACACTGGTGCCAGCCCTCCCTGCAGCACCCAGCACAGAGGGTTTCCTCCACAAACCGCCTCTTCTTTTAACTCCTAATTCTTTAAACCATCAGCATTTAATCAAACCCAAGTTCTAAAATCCCGACTCTTATCACAGCCAGTACTTATAATCCTTTTTTCCAGACTAGATGTTCCCAAATCATGTTACATCTTTCATCTTCCTTGTGATTAATTTCAAGGTCTTTACTGAGTCAAATGAGATATTTTTTAAATCTCTCTGTTTTAGTTTTTCCAGCTTTTAGTCAATGCTGGCAGTTCAGAGCAGCCATCAAAATTACACGAGCGTTTTGTGCTCAGTCACTTCAGTGACTCCCGGGTTTAGGAGAATCCCATAAAGGCAACCATCTTATTATTTTAATGCATGCAATAATTTAAGTGATAACAACTGCAAAAGTCAGGCTGTTTTGTTTTATGGATTATCAACAGCCTTATGACCTTGAAAATAGTCGAGTTGACTCACTAATTTTTACAATTTAGCAAAATAGCACATGCGGCATAATTTTATCAACTTTGATGTGGTGAAAGTGCAGAGCTCTCCAAACAGATAAATCTCCTTTAAAACCCAGACCCACTCTGCAGCACTGGGGAGGTTCAGGCTGGGGAACGAAGGAGAAGGGGAATTTTTTGAGGGGAAAGGGAAGGGGATTATTTGAGGGAAGAGGGAAAGGGAATGATTTGAGCTGCAAATACACCACGATAAAAACTTTCCAGCGCCTGTTTTGTTTTGCTGCAATGCAGAGTGAAGTTCCCTGACACACAAATGACAGGAGCAGCCCCGACCCCCCCTTTAATTCCTGCCTGGAAAAGGTGGAAGCAGCGCAAAGGTAAAGAGGAGGCACAGCCAACCTCTGGTGACCAGAGGTGCACTCGAGCTGTTATTTTGTATTCCATACTCTTCAAAGAGCAATATAAACAGAATTATTTATGCCCAGCAAAATGTTGCTTAATTACTTATGCACCACTGTTTGCTTGTATTTTAAGCTCTCTCTACCACCCACAGGCAGACGTTAAACAGCTGCTAAAAGCGAGCTTTAGTCTTGCCTGTTTGAAATTAGCATACTTGAGCTTTGAAAAAACTTTGTTGCCAATTTACATATGCATAGAGACTGATATTTAGACTCACCATATGATATGTCCCTCAAGAGCTTTTCTTATTGCCTCCATCCTCAGGTCTCAACCTAGAGACTGTAAATCTAGCAGGTGATTAATTCTATACCCTTGAGAAACTAGCAATTAGCACTTGCAACCAGTAAAAAATTGTCATTTCAAACCCCTGTTTACTATGCCCATGTATTTTCTATGAACTCACAGTTAACTCTAAACAGAAATAGATGGCAATAGATTTGCAGTCACTCCTGTCTCTTTATATAAAAATATAATATAGCTCCCAGCTAATCAACCTATTAAACACACCGGAAAAAAGATGAAATAATTGGCATTCCTTCTTTTATATATAAATATATATAAAATGGGAAGCATGAAAACATTCTACATGATGTTTTATGTTCCCAGACCTTAATCAGCTCATTTCAACATGATGACTTTGTAGGGTTTACCTGTTTTGTGTCAATTCTTATCTCTGATAGCCGAAATTACCGCACTTCCAGATGTTCCTATGCATTATTGAGGTCTTCTGCAGTAGATGCTGGAAAAGGTAAGATAAGGTTTTATTTCTTTGTAGTAGTCACAACACCCAGATCAAAGGCAGGAAAGTGCAGTGCTTAGTATTGAAAACTATGATGAACTTCACATTTATTTTCAAGTAGAAAATCTGTCATAAACCTGCTCATCAATCTTCAGTCACTGTTTCAAGTGTAATCCACTGGAGCAGGGCACAAGAGTTTAAAGACTTGGGGGTGCTGTTCCTAAAAACCCTGGTTTAGTGCTCGCTCAGCGTGTGCTGAGCAGGGAGTGCACGGCAGGGGCACCCAAAATCTGCCCCCGAGGGAGAGGGGGCCGAGGGCTGGCACTGCCACGGGGCATCCTGTGCCACACCGAGGGTGGTTCAGGAAAATAAAACATAAAAACCTGGCTGCTTTGAGCAGAAATTGGTTATCCAGCACCTGGCAGCGACAGGGAAATAGGGGGGCCCTTTCCAGAGCATTTCCACAGAACCAGAATCAGTAAATTAGAATTAGCAGGTCTGCACCTGGATTTAATTCTGCTAATAATGGGTTTAAATCCAGGCATAGATTAAAATCTGCTGCACCCAGATTTAAACCTACCAGAATGAGTACATTTCCTAGATTTACCAGAATGAGTAGATTTACACCCAGATCCCACCCTTCGTGCAGGGGGAAAGTGCTGCTGCCCCACCCCACTTTTGGGGGGAATTCTGAATATTTTTGAAGCATCTCAAGGCAAACTGGATGGAAAATGCCGGAAGCCATTTCTTCCAAGCATCTCTGTAAACCAGCAAGGTTTTAATGGTAAATATAAAAGCAGTCAGCAATGCAAGGATATTTTTTCCTGCGTTGCACAGTCATTAAGGGGTCTGCTGCAAAAGCCTGCTTGACTTTCTTCCCACTAATTACATCATCAGATCATCACACTGCTAAAATCAGGCACAGAGTACTTGCACACAACTAAATCCCTGCTTCTAATTACTATTTTAGTCTCTTTTTCCTCGTGACATGTTGGTGATAGATCATTATTTTTTCAGCAATTTGTTCGCATTTATATGCAATATAATTGGATCTGATTAATTATTATGATTAATGACTGCAGAATTTCCTTGCAAAGCTATTAATACTGGGAGTATCAAATGAAAGACATGGACAAATTAAAGCCAATGGAGTCCTGTTGCTTGTACTTACAATGGCTGGGCTCAAGTAACCCTTTGCTGCTCCAGCCCTGCAATAAATACGAGGGTTTATCTGGAATTTCCCCACGGATCTCAGCGTTTTCCAGTGCTATAAGTACATAACTAATGGGGAAGAGATGCAGGTGGAATTCTTAGGTGGACTGCTGCAGTTAAAATTACATATATTTGGATATATTTTAAACGAGCTCAGCAGCACAAATGCAGCTGCATCCATTTAAAGTCAACAAAGTGGCAAAAAGAAAAGCCTGGGCAATATTTCTATGTATATAAAGTGGATTTATCCATTTTTCAGGTGGTGGTGCAACAAAACACCACAATAAAAGCAGTTAATTTCCATTAAATGTCATATTAGCCCATTTCTAAGGGATGTATTTACGTAGCGTGTGTTGTATTTTAAATTACAGCCCGGCTCAGAAATGGGATATTACATGTAAAAAAGCAAACAATGAGGAAGTAGCTTAGGGGATCGACTTTCCTGCTGCCTCGGGGACCTGCCTTTAAATCTGGCTTTGAGCAAACTGAAGAAAAATCATTTCCCTCTAATGGCAGCAGCACAGAAAAAATCAGATAGCAGGAGTTCCACCCAGGTGGCAAAAAGCTCGGGGAGGGAAGGGGGTGCGGAGCAGATGAGCGGGGCTGATTCTGCCCGGATTAGGGAAAAGCTCAGAGCGAGGGGACTTTGAATGTGATTTTAATCTGTAATAAGTGCCAGCAGTGCTCATCAAACCCCAGCCGGAATAAGGGCACGGAGATTTCCAGTGCAGAGCCACTGAGGAATTCTGGAAGTGTTTCTGTGAGCCCAACATGAGAAACGAGGGGAAAACGCCGGCCTGCAGCAGGGATGGAAAACCTGTGGGGAGGGGGGAAAAACTCTCCACGTTCTGGGGAAGCAGAGCAGCTTTGCCCACTGCTCAGCCCTGGGAATTTCCCTCCAACTAAAATATGAGAAAAAGATGGAGTGTGCTGCAGAATGAGAAACTGGGGGCCACTGAATACTTTGAAATAAAAGCGTGTTTGGTGTAAAGGAGATTAAAGGGATGACTCCTAAAAAAATAAAAATAAAGAAGTAAATTTAAAAAAAAACAACAAAACACCAAAATCACAATCTCAAATCAAAGCAATCCAGCCCAAATACACAGAATATTTCACCTGGAGAAGAGAAGGCTCCAGGGAGAGCTCAGAGCCCCTGCCAGGGCCTGAAGGGGCTCCAGGAGAGCTGGAGAGGGACTGGGGACAAGGGCTGGAGGGACAGGACCCAGGGAATGGCTTCCCACTGCCAGAGGGCAGGGCTGGATGGGATATTGGGAAGGAATTCCTGCCTGGGAGGGTGGGCAGGCCCTGGCACAGGGTGCCCAGAGCAGCTGTGGCTGCCCCTGGATCCCTGGCAGTGTCCCAGGCCAGGCTGGATGGGGCTTGGAGCAGCCTGGGACAGTGGGAGCTGTCCCTGCCATGGCAGGGGTGGGATGGGATGGGATTTAAGGTCCCTCCATCCCACACCTGCCCTAATCTCTGACCCAATGACACTCTGACCTCGCTGTGCCCCACCCCTGCTGATCCAACCCTGTATTTGCCTCACAACCAAAACCTCCTTACACTCACAGTCTGTTTTCAAATGTTGGGGTTTTTGACCCGATCTCGTCCCCGGGAAGCTGAGGGACAATCACCCATTCCTGCCCTATTAAAGGCACCTCAGGGCCTGGTCTGCAGAGCCTTTCTCCATCCCCCCTGTCCCCCCAGCTCAGCAGCATCAGCCCCCCGCATGCAGAGATTTTCTGAATGAGCACCCCCCTCTAATCTGAGATGAAAAACAACGGCCTGGGAGCCTCCAAATGCCTTCATGGAAAATGAGGGCGAGATGATTTCCTTCTTCTGTTTTCATTTTTCTTGGGGGGGGCTTTAATCATTTTTTTTAATAAAGCCAGTTGAGATGAGTGAAATATCAGTTCAGGAGCCACCGAGAAAACAACATTTAGAGCACAGTAATAGAACAGGCAAATGTGAGCATCACGAGCCTTTAGCATCTCTTGCTCTGTATTAGCCCAACACGGCTCCATCAATCTCCCCTCGCTGTGCCCACCCCACACACCTCCAGCAGCACAATTACACAACACCTGCACACGGAGCCTGAGACAGGGAATCAAAATGATTTTCATACAGATGGTCTGGGAAATGCAAGTCAGGTGTTGGGTTTTGGTTTCTTTTTTTCCTGAAACTTTCTGAAAGTTTTGTGCTTTTGTTGTTGTTGTTGTTGAATTTAAAATTTCATATTCAATTTGGCATAAAATTCTAATGGCATAAATTCTAATTGTGGCCTTCCAGTACCTGGAGGGGACTACAAGAAAGATGGAGAGAGAGAATTTACAGGGGCTGGAGGGGCAGGAAAAGGGGGAATGGCTTCACATTGAAACAGAGCAGGGTTAGATGGGATACTGGGAAGGAATTCCTCCCTGGAAGTGTCCAAGGCCAGGTTGGATGGGGCTTGGAGCAGCCTGGGGTGGTGGAAGGTGTCCCTGCCCATGGCAGGAGTGGGACTGGCTGGGATTTAAAGTCCCTTCCAGCCCAAACCATTCTGGGATTCTGGGATTTTATGATTCTAAGTCTGCACATAACGGATTTACCTCCTGAGTGTGAGCCTACATATTTTTGCATAACTCCAGTTTAATACAGAACTTGTTATTAATTTAATTTATAAAATAAAATAACATCTCTATGTATTTTTTTAAAGATGTAAAAATACCTCTCTGTGTATTTTCTTGTTAAAAATATCTTTCAAAACCAAATATGCCTGGAAGGACTGGTATATACACATAAACCCATACCTCGGGACTCCTATTGACCAAATGTTTAACTTGAGAAGCATAGATTTATACTTTTTCTTTTTTTGGAAGATAAGAGGTTGAGAGCGTGGCAAGGAGGAAAAACTCACCACGAAACAGATGTTCTGGCGTGCTGAAAAAACCCTGAAGTACACATCCAGTATTTCCACAACCCTGGCACAAACAGAGTCCTTGGGCCTCAGTCTTAGGCTGATCGGAGCCGAGGGAAGGGGCAGAGCACGGTTTGGGCTGTAACTGCTGGCACCTGAGGCCGGGGTGTGCTCTGGGCGCAGCGGAGAGCAGAGAGGCTCCGTTCGCTCCCAGCTCAGGGATGGATGGAGCACCCTGGGGGCACGGACGGGAAAGGAGCCCGGCAGGACAGGCGGGCACGGCCCCGTCCCAGCTCCCAGCTCAGGGATGGATGGAGCACCCTGAGTGTACGGACGGGAAAGGAGCCCGGCAGGACAGGCGGGCACGGCCCCGTCCCAGCTCAGGGATGGATGGAGCACCCTGAGTGTACGGACGGGAAAGGAGCCCGGCAGGACACGCGGGCACAGCCCCGTCCCCGTCCCCGTCCCGGGCGGGCTCCCCGCGCTGGCTGCAGCCCCGCCGGCCGCAGGAGCGGGGCCAGGGCCGCCACCGGCGCCCTCCGGGCGGAGCTCGGACCGTCCCAGCCGAGCGAGCAGCGCCCGAGGGTGCCAGCCCAGCCCCGGCAGAGCCAGCAGCACTGCGGGGACACGGACACCCCAGCCCCGGGTGGGCCTGGGCCGGCCCTGCCGCAGGCACCGGGTGCCGGGGGCAGCTCCAGCAGCGCCGGGAGGGGAGCGGGGCTGGAGCGGGAGCGGGGCGGGAGCGGGGCGGGAGCGGGGGAGGAGCGGGAGCGGGGCAGGATCGCGGCAGGAGCG
>VWZW01006975.1:720143-737275 GCA_013397115.1 Edolisoma coerulescens | reverse complement strand
GATCGGGGCTCCCGGGGCGCTCAGGATCCGTCTGAGCAGCGGCTGGAGCTCCCCGTGTGCCTTCACAGCAAGGGGGGCACTGCCTGCCCGGGGGCCCGGCTGTGTTCCCACCCTGAGAAGCACAGGGAATGTGTGTTTTTCAGGATTTGATGTGTTGCGAGGATCAAGGAGGTTGTGCTCTGGCTGAACTGCGGTGCTGGGGCAGACTGAAATTGCTGCATGAGAAACACCGCTGTCTTTGTGCTCTCCTCTGCCATGAGAGCCGAGCAGCAAATCAATAAATTTTATCCATGGAATGTACATAAGTCTTCTTAAGTCGTGATCCATTTTAAGTAACGTGTGGAGGGGCATTAGGCAATTAGAGCTGGCTGAGGAACTGAGCATATTTATACATTTTAACGCCTGTCTTTTCATCTTGAGCTTGGATGAAGCAGTAAGACCTAAAAATCAAACACTGGATGAGTTTAGATGATCGGGTATTTAATTTAAGATCTCCATCTTAGCATTAGAAAACCTTCCAAATGAAGTGTCTGTGTTTTAAAAATTGGCCATCCCCAGTAGCTGCTAAGTCTGATGTGTAATCTCTGCTTGGCTCTGCACAGAAAGCACTTATTGAAATTCAAGTGCATGCTCAGGGCCTGTTAATGGCTATTTTTGCCTCATTAATACAACAAACATCGCTGATATGAAAGGTGCTGTTCCCTTACACTAATACAACTGCAAGAGGTCAGGAATAACTTTTCATGCTCTCTAGCTCTTTATCCACTATGCCAGTGACAGGAAAGTGCAGGGCGAGTAGGAACTGGAAGGTGGATTTATCAACCTGTGTTACATTATTGAGACCATCAGAGGCCCAGCCCAGCCTCCTTTGGTGTCCACATTCCAAAACAAGAGGTTGAAGATTTCAAGAAGGTCCTGAGAAGCCCCACAGGAGTGACTGGAGTGGACAGAGCTACAGAGGGAGAGACACAAGTATAACCTGCTCAGTTTATTCAGAAGAAGGTGAAGAATTGACTTTGGGCATGATTTAAAATCCCAGACTGGTTTGGGTTGGAAGGGACCTCAAAGCCCATCCAGTGCCACCCTGCCAGGGGCAGGGACAACTCCCGCTGTCCCAGGGTGCTCCCAGCCCCAGTGTCCAACCTGGCCTTGGGCACTGCCAGGGCCCTCCTACTTTCCGTAAGGGAGCAGAACCTTTGCTGGGAGAACTCTGCTGCAACCCATGAGGGGGAGCACGAAATGAAACGAGGCAGATTTGGCTGAGCTTCACGTTTCTGTTTGAGTGGTTCTTTTTATCATGATACCATCACAAACTCCAGAGATCTCCATCAGCTGCACCACAGCCCAGAAATCCTGGCTGTGCTTTGCCTGGCACCAATAAATTCACATCCATACAGGGCATCCCTTTGTGTTTTTCAAAGCACCAAACAATGACTGCACCAGGAGTCACAAAGTCAGGAATGTAATAACAACCCACGTTCCATACGAAAACACTTTTCCCCTTCTAAATTCCTTATAAAACCACTTTGGTTTTCTCCACATTGACATTAACCTGTTCCTCTTTCAAAGGTGACCTGTTTTCCCAGAAGTTTCAGCAGAACACCCATTTGTAAAATGCTCAGGAACACAGTAATTCCACGGGTTTGGGGTGGCAGCACCCCGGGCCGCCAGCAGGACCCCCAGCTCCCGACCTCCACACTGCTTATACTGAGCTT
Source organism: Edolisoma coerulescens (assembly GCA_013397115.1). Lineage (NCBI taxonomy): Eukaryota > Metazoa > Chordata > Aves > Passeriformes > Campephagidae > Edolisoma > Edolisoma coerulescens. The sequence goes on along the minus strand of VWZW01006975.1, from coordinate 735,560 downwards.
CAGAGAGGCAAACAAATTGAAACCAGCTCCGAGGGTGACTGGGGGAACTTCAATGCGTTGCTTTCAAATTTCCCTGTATATAAAAATACATGTGAAGGAGAGGAGCTGGGAGGCCCTGGGTGTATCCCCTGAGCATGGTTCAGAGCCCCCAACATCCTGCTCTGCTTTTATAAATTAGAAATCTTGTCATCTGATCATAGAGACCAAGAAAATTGTGGCAAACTTTATCTGCTAAGTGAACCTTAATAACCTCAACTTTAACTTCAAGAAAATTACACTTGGAAACATTTCATAGTCTTCCAGGTTGCAGGAGACATAAAATTCTTTCTTTTCTCCCACCTCTCCAGGAGTTATTAACCCTCCCCACAGAGCCTCAGAGACCTCCAGCAAATTGTCCCTTCCCACAAATCACATGGAATAGCGGTGCCAGGGGCTCCGCTGGCTCTGGCAGCACATTTGCAGTAAAAGCTACACCCAGACTCAGATTAAAACCTTCGCAGCTCCTTGAGAGAAGGCAAAGAAAAAAAAAATCCCAGCCTTTGAAGTAAAACCTTGTGTGGCTGTGGCAGCTCCTCCAGGAACCATCACATTTCCCAATTAACAGCCGGGGTGTTTAATTACATCTCTCCCTAAATACCCCGCTCCTCTGGAGGCAGCAGTGGGGCAGTTCCATTCCGGGGCCGGGGCTGCCCTGTGGATGCAGCTCCTGGCAGGGATTTGCCGAGGATGCTGCAGCTGGCCCTGGGCACAGCCCGGAGATGCCGAGGCCGGGGGCTTTTTCTGTGCTGAGCAGCTCCAGCCCTGCTGGCTCCAGCCGTGAGCCAGGAACATGGCACAGCTGGGGGCTTCCAGAGAGGCAGGAACATGGAAAATACGATCCCCGGGTCAGCTTTGTTAGAGGAGCTTCAGGCGACCCACAGTGTCTTGGGAAGTAAAGAATAAAAGAGAATCACAGAATCATTTGGGTTGGAAAAGTCCTCCAAGAGCATCGAGTCCAACCTGTGACCAAACACCACGATGCCCCCTAAACCATACAACAAACGATCACATCCATGGCTTATCCATGTGAAAATGTGTTATTCACGTGAAAATAATAATTCAAAGAAAAGCATGCAAACGAGTTATTATTGTTATTATTATTGTTATCATCATCCAGCAAGTTCATGGTGTGATCCCACGGTGGGTTTTACGCCTGACTTGGCAATGCTGCCACTCTGTACCTGTGCAAATACAGGCCCAAAAAAAAACCCTACAAGGGAATGGCCTTGAAAATAAAACACCAGAAAACAGAACTAAACCTCTGATTGTGCCACTGAGTTTTGACCAAAAAAGCCCCTCATGATTTCACGGCAAGAGCCTGACAATTTTAATGCACAGGAAGAAATTGTCTGACCATTCCAGTCAGGCAGAGATGTCCCTGCTCAGTCTGAGGGGCAGGGATCTCTTTTTCCCCAAGTTTTCCCGGATCTCGGGCACACAGACTTTGGAACCTGTTCCTTTCAGTATTTCCATTCCCTACCTGCTCCATCCTCTGCTGTTAGGGAGCACCAGACTTTCCAATCCTTTTAATTATCATTAATGACACTGAGCTTTGACTCAGAGCTCTGAGCACAGGTCACAGTTCCTACAGGAGCACCGGGACACCCTCGGTGGAGCCAAGTGGCATCTGCTCGTTTTTAGGTTCAGAAGAGGCTTTCTCCTAGTCCAGGCAAAATTAAGATTTCACCCCCAGGCCCCCTGGTGCAGAACTGCCTCATTTGGTGACCTCCCATCACTCAGAGTCTCTCACACGCATTAGAGAGACTTTGGAGGTGTGAGCAGAGTATTAAACAACTGTCAGAAATAGGATTGTACTCCAACAAGCTCTCCCAGGCAGGGGAAACCCTCCTGCAGGGGAGCCACTCCCACCCCAAAGCCTAAACAAGATTCCTGAAAACACTCACTGGGAGGATCTTGAGGAAAATCCCCTTATAATGTTTATTCAAAAATCAAATTCAAAACTGCCTGGTAAAATACTGTTTAAAATTGTGGGGAAAAACACAAATTCATTGAACTTTGTACTCGAGGCTGAGACAACTTCAGTGTGTTTGCCACCACACCAGTTAGAGGTGTGAAAAATGCCCACTTTCATGGAATCCCAGAGTGGTTTGTGTTGGAAGGGGGCTTAAACATCACCCAGTGGCACCCCTGCCATGGGCAGGGACACCTCCCACTGTCCCAGGGTGCTCCAAGCCCCGTCCAGCCTGGCCTGGGACATTCCAGGGATCCAGGGGCAGCCACAGCTTCTCTGGGCACCCCGTTCCCACATCTCCCCACTGGAACAGTTTCAGCCAAGCCCTGCTCACACAAATGAGTGTTAATTACCCCAGGCCAGACCTGAGCACCCACAGCTGTGCCAGGGATGGCCAGGTCACCTCTGGCTGCTGTCCCCACCTGCAGCCCCCGTGCCACTGCAGGAGGGGTCAGGATTGGTGCCCGTTCCCAGGGGCAGCCCCGCTCCAGCTCTGCTCCTGCTGAACAGATGGTGAAACACATCCCCCACCACACAGCCCGGGCCTTAATCCTTCCCCCGGGATCACAAAACCACCCTGACCACAGCCCTTCCACCACGGCCCTCCTGAGGGAACATCTCACCCCACACAGCCTTTCCACCGTGACTCTCCTGAGGGAATGTCCCACACTGACCACAGCCCTTCCACCGTGGCCCTCCTGAGGGAACATCCCACACTGACCACAGCCCTTCCACCGTGGCCCTCCTGAGGGAACACCTCCCCCCACACAGCCCTTCCACCATGGCCCTCCTGAGGGAACGTCCCACACTGACCACAGCCCTTCCACCACAGCCCTCCTGAGGGAATGTCCCACCCCACACAGCAGCTGCAGGCCAAGCCAAGCACCCCTGGGCCAGGATGTCCTGAACATCACCTGGCAGTGACAGACCCCTGCCAGCCAAAGCCATCCAGGAAGTAACAAACACAGCATCTGAATTATACTAAATCCATGTCAACTTTGAGGAAAGAAATTGGAGAATCCATGTGTCCAGGCCAGGCTGTCAGCAAGAAACACAATAAAAGGACTTAATTCTGTTTAAGTAAGAGGGGTTTCTAAATTCACAGACAGGTCGTTGAAGCAGTGCAGCGGTCACTGCAGGAAACTCATATTTTGTCTCAAGAAGAAAAGGAAGAGCAGCCTCCAGAAGTTCCTTTTGGGAGGAGATGCTCCCTGCAGGTCAGCAGCAGTCCCTGTGCCGCCCCGTTCCCCGCGCTGTTTGGGCTGTCAGGGTGCAGTGCCAGGGATCTCCTGCTCTGAGCACCCAGGAAAGGAGTTTTCCTCCCAGAAACAAACGGCTGCGACCGTCCAGCACAAAGCCTCGGAGGTGTGTGCAAATGGAAGCAGCTTCGATCCGCACAAAGCTGCTGGAGGGGCCGTGGCTGAGAGGGGCCGTTATTAAAAGAGGGATCAAACCAGGCTGCAATTATGCCCAGCTAATCCTCGGAAAACAGGGAGGTATTTCTTCAGCACCGTCATTATTTGCACGGGGTGAAAATAACAACCATGCAGGACAAATTAAAACTTCACCTTCAGATGCCACCCCGATTGTTATGCAGATTCCATCTCTCCCAGCCAGCCAAAAAGAGCCTCAACACGGGTCCCCCTTCCAGCACCCAGCCCAGGCGTGTGACATCACCGCTAAATTAATTACGAGTTTATTTGATTTATTTGGCCGCGCGCGGCTCCTTCCCGCGGCTCTGAGTGCTGCAGGTCTGAGATCCTCTGCTGAAAAGGGTGAGCCATACATCAAGAGCCCTCGGAATTTCTGGAGGCGATACCTGGGCGCGGGAGGGAGGGCGTCCCACGGCCGAGGCGGGGCACAAACTGCTGGTGGAGGCTGTTTTAAATACAACCATCACGCCTCTAAATGTCACGCTGGGCTTTAGTTAACTAAGGTGGCAGGTCCTTAAAGCCCAGAATTTATGATGTTGAAATTTTCCAAATGTAAGACCGGAAAGGGAAAAAATCTGCCGGCTTTTATTTATTCCCTATATAAATATAGGCAATTTAGTCCTTCCCCCAAATGGGGGCAGATTAGATGAGTTAGACAGCAGTCAATTCATTTTGCATAGGAATGGCTCATTAAAAAAGAGAGCCCCCCATTTGTAAGAGGCGCCGATTGGGCCGAGCACAAAATGGATTTACGGTGTCACTCAGAGCCGGGAGGACTAATGAGGGAGGAGAGGCTGCTGGTGGGGACAAAGCTCCACGAAATCCATTCCCTGCGCCGGTGCAGGAGCGAGATGGAGGTGTCCCTCATTATGTATGTGTCTCAGGAGCTTTCTTTAATATTTTAATAAATAACAACATCAGCCCAACAAGAAATTAATGAATAGTATCATTAATAATGAGCTAGAGTCTTGTAGTGATAGGACAGATATTAAATTGAACCACAGTGGTGCTATCTCCAGAGACTTGGGAATTTTCCAGCGGCAAACAAGGCCACTGAATGAAGCAGCCATCGCTCTGTGCCAACAGCTTTTACAACAGGTTGGGAGTAATAAAAGAGGATTTTCTGCACGATAAAGTTAAGCCTTAGAAAATCTGCTGGTGTAGATCGGTGTGAAAAGTACTGCCAAACGTGATCCTTAATTAAACTTTAATTAAGATAAAGCTCTTTCCCTTAAAAAGGGGGGCGGGGAGGGGGAGGCAGCAGCAAAAAGAGTGTCAGCTCTTTTCCTACCAGTTTCTGATCTAAAATAATTCTATATTAAATCACAGAAAACTGTGTTCAAATAAGTTAAATCCACGAAACCCAGGAAATTCAGAATGGGGGATGAAACGCCATCCATAGCCCACCATGTGCCCATTTATCTGTATTTATATATCATTTGGGGCCTGTGATACAGGAGGAGATCAGCCCCAACTGGGAACAGTGGTGGGAACATTCCCATCTCTGTGCTGCCGTGGGCCGTGGCTGGGCCCACAGAATCCTCCCCATCCCTTTTCCTGAAGGTTTGGGATGTTGTGTTCCACAGCACGGAAGAACATATGTCACATGCACGAGAAACAGGCGTAGGGAACAGAACATTTCCACCTCCAAAGGCAGGACCGAACCCTCTGCGCGTTCACCACGGTCAGCGAGAGGATCCAGAGGAACACGGAACAGTTTTGGTACCATCACATCCATTTCCAGGCAGCTTCCCAACACAGGGACCCCCAAACACCTACTCCATAAGTTCCCAGCCTGTTTTTCCCTGGAGCTGATGGTCAGCCTGGCAGCTGTACCAGGCTGGGACACGAGCAGAGGGAGTTCTCCGCCCCAAATTTCTGTGCAGGGGCTGCTTCACACCCCAAACCCACAGCAGCGAATTTGGGTCCCCTAACAGTCCATGTACAGCCCCGACTCCTCCTTGGAGCTCAAACCAGCTCCTTCCCGAGCATCCAAACCAGATCTGTGGCTGGCCCTTGGTTTCTTTATAAGATAATTAACATGAGCTCACCAAAACAACAGTGCAATGCAGCATCCTGGGGAATTCCGGCTCCTGTCAGGAATCCTCACCAAAGGAATTGTTTAAACTCCAGGATGAGCTGCACTGGGAGGAGAACACAGCCTCACACCGGACACAAATACCTGGGTTTTGGGGACGGACCAGTCCAGCTCCTCCCTGCTGCCCTATTTCCTTCACCAGTACTTCCATAATCAATATCAAATTTTACTGCTGAATGTCTCAAAGTGCTGTTTGCAGCCAGACATCCGTGCACACAAATTCCTGCTGCTCTGCCTCAAACCCAGCTGAGTTCAGTAAAATCAGAGTTCACACAGAGCATATTGACAGTAAAACAAATATTTTGTACAGAGTCAGAAGAATAAAGAAGAGTAATTTTTTTTTCTCCTCTTTTTTTTTTTTTTTTTTTAATATGACTCCATTTGAGAGGGTTTTTTTTCCATTTCTTTCCTTTCAGTGTCTCTAAGAAAAGTATCTTTAAGGGTCTGTACATGCAGGGGCACTTAACCTCCACAGACTCCCTGCTTTGATAAAAGTTTTTATTTAAGCTTCAGAAAGCAAGTCAAGCCTGGATGACACAGTGCTAATTCTTTTCTAATTCAAAATTTAAACCAGAGTGTTTGACTTAAATCAGGGGTTGAACACACACATTGGAGTGAGTGAGATCTGATAAAGTCAAAGGGAAAAGAAATCAAGGCTTGGAGCATCTATTATTCTCTCAATTAACCAAGATTCTGTTATCTAGCGACTTTTAATAAATTTAGTGATAAATTAATAATTGGGGAGCAACGGAACAGCCGACTGCTCTTCCCAGCTGCCATCCAGGAGTGGCAGCTCCAAGGAGCTGCTCCTCTGCACTGCACAGGCAGCAGCTGCCCTGCCTCGGGTGGGATTTGGGGGAGAAGGGGCTCAGTGTTCCAGGGGGTTGGGATAACAGGGTTTGGTGTCACGGAATATCGTCTCTGTTCTAAAGCTCGTCCCCTCATCATCCTTCCCCAGCAGGTCCTGAGGCTCGTACTGAATTTATTGGGAATTTCACCTGGTCCATCCCAACCCTGTCCTTTTCCAGGTGCTGCCTTAACCCCACCAGACCCCGTGGAGGCTCAGGAATGAGACCCTGCAGGGCCCCAAGCACCAGCCCTGCCCCACATCCAGGCACCAGGGATGCACGATCCCACTGCTCTCAAACCTTCCCTCCCACCCAGGGCAGAGTGGGGGCCCCTTCCCGGTGCCACAATCCCCCCAAATCCAGCCAGGGGTGCAGCCCTGTTCCCCCAAACCCACCCTCAGCCCCCAGTGGGGCTGCAGGAGGGCTGGGATTTATTTCCCCCGGGTCAGGCCCAGCAAGGGGAGCTGCTGGCTCTGCCGTGCCCACGCCACGCGCGGTCCCTGCCCGCGTCCTCCCCGGATGGATGCCGTCTCCCCGGGAGATAATGGTTCATTTTTAGGCTGTCAGAGCAGAGATCACGAGGTCCCGCCCTCAGCAGCGACGTCTGGTAACTGCCTTTCACTCCCTGAAAGCACAGGCAATTTTTCCATAATAAAAACTGGATTAGCATGTATCAAGAAGAGGTTCCACCAGCTGTCACTTTGAAATCAGGCTACTCTATCCGATGGGCGAGATGATAATGGATAAACCCATAAATGACAAGCAGTTTTCCTGTATTTATCTAATAAGTGGCTAATGCAGGCGAGCATCTTCTCTAATAAAACAGGAGGATGGGGGAAGAGACAGGCTGGGGCTCTGTCTGAATTAAATCCAAACTCAGCAACAGTGGCACAGGCAAATACTGCATGAAAATGGCATTTTTTTTCACCCATTGCTGCTTTTATAAATTCTATTTTTTAAAGCACTTTGGCCACAAGTTAAATCAAAACCCATTAAAAACCATTTTTAAAGTTTTCCAAGATTCAGCTCGTTTTGACTCAGTAGAGCCAGAGACTCTCTGTGTGTTTATAAGCTAAACAGAAAAACAGGTGTCTGTAAACGAGCAGGGGCTGCAGGTGTGTTTCAAACAGGAGCACTCGGGCTGCTTGGATCAGCAGTGGTGGCAGCAGCTTCAGGGAAGCAGGAGAATTCTTGTTAATCTGCAGAATATTAATCAACTGTCCCCCAACTTCTGTATTGTAGTATTGGGGATGACACAGCATTAAAGTTACATCAGGGGAAATTACAAAGTGTATCAGTGGAATTTACTGAAGGCAATGCATAAAAATTGGGGCTAACTGGGCTAAATTAATGAAATAGGAAAAAATCATCAAGAAAAGGCTGATTGCTGACTAATGACGAGAAGATAAGAGAGCCTCCCCGCCCTCCCAGCCAGGAATTCCTTCCCAATATCCCATCCATCCCTGCCCTCTGGCAGTGGGAAGCCATTCCCTGGGTCCTGTCCCTCCAGCCCTTGTCCCCAGTCCCTCTCCAGCTCTCCTGGAGCCCCTTCAGGCCCTGCAAGGGGCTCTGAGCTCTCCCTGGAGCCTTCCCTTCCCCAGCCCTCAGCCCTCCTCAGTGTCTGGAGAGGAGTTTGGAGAGGGTTTGGAAGGAAGAGGCGTTTCCCACGCACAGAGGGCAGTGAGAGGGACAAAATCCGTTCTGCCTGTTCGCTGCAGTGCCAGAGGAGGAGGCGAGAAGGGAAGCGGAGCGGGCACAGCCCTGGGCAGCGGGACAGGGACAGAAGAGTGGCTGCGCTCTCGGCAGAGGGCAGAGGGGACATTCCTCTGGCACCACGCGGCAGTTCCGTGGGCCGGAGCCGTGCCCTGCGGATGAGCAGCAGCTCGGCCGGAGGGAGGCTCGGGGAGAGAAGGGAGGGAGGGGGAACAGCTGGTGAGCCTTGGGGAGGGCAGCACACGGCCTCGCTCCGCCGAGCGGTCCTCGGTTTTCCCCTTTGTTTGGCCGGGCCCGTGGGAAGGAGCAGGGTGTGATGAAGTCAGTGCCAGTAAAAGGGGGCCTTTATTGCATTTTTTTGAGATGCTGCTTTGGGGTGAGTTGTTTTAAATCCCAGATGAGTCAGGGAGCAGGAATTGCAGGCACCAGAATCCTCTGTCCTTCCAAGACACCTCCCCGGCAAAGGCTGCAAACCTCCCCCTCACCCCAACTGATAAACATCACCTATTTTATAAATACTGATTTATAGCACGATTAAGAGACTTCCCAAGCCTTCAGCAGGGACAGAGCTAACAGTGTGCCACCAACATCAAGTGCTCCTCCTCACAAATGTGATAACATTTACTTCCTAAACAAATTAAATCTGATATTTTTAAAAAATACATACAACCAATCCACAACTTTTCCTGCCCTCAATTTAACTTTTCCCTACAAACACACTTCAAGGAAATAACACTTGGTGTGCACTTAATGGCACTGGAAACCACGAAGCAAATCCCCCTGCACGTATTCCTCACTCAAAGACCCCCCATCCATTCTGTATAAAATTTGTATCTTTGTGTTTCCTTAGAAAACTACAGAGAGGGAGGAACAAGGTGGACCAAGGGAAATGAGAATTATGAAATGAAATCGTTACCCAATGGTAGTGCTAAAAATCGGTACTTTTAGCAGATTTGGTGCCTGGTAACACATCTGAAAACAGCTCCTGAACTGGCACCAGCCTTTGCTGTCGTTTTTCTGTTGTGTTTTTAAGGCAGGATCACAACCACCCCTTCCATGCTTGGTCAAATATGGGGACCAGAGCGCTCCTCCTGAAAACCAGTGTGAGCTGAGCCGTGTTGTTGGTAAATGTCACATTCCCAGTGCAGCCCCACTGCACCAGGCAATGGGGGATTGGCCTGAGCAGGGGGTGCTTGGAGGGGCTGCAGGAGGCTCCTGGCTCCAGCTTTCCCTGGAACCTTTGGGAGGCAAACCCCAGCATCCATGTGGGGAAGGACATGGGATTCCTGCCCGGGCAGCCGAGCCCCAGCTCCCAGCCAGCGCCTGACAGAGTTCCACATCAGAGATTAAGGTCTCTGTGCACAGATTGAGGTCTGGGGAAGCAAAGGAAGTGGAATGGACAGAAATGGAACGTAAAATGGATTGACATCGGCTAAAGGGCAGCTGGGAGAGGGAGGCACAGTCATAAATAAAAACTTTTCTTTAGGGGAGAAGCAACTGGGAAGACGTTATTGGGTCGGCACGAGGAGCCTCGCCGCGTGTCACGGACACGGGGAAGGATGCGAAAAGTAAACTCAAACCGATGGTAACTCTGCTGAGACCCACGGGTGTTAAATCACTGCCAGGCTGAGGGAAGGTCAGCTGGGCTTTCTTTTCTGCAAATTAACTAAATGAGAAATATTCATCAATACAGTGTCACAGACAAAAATGATGGAGCTGCTCAGAGAAGACGATTTGTTAGATTGGTTTGAATCCTGACACAAAAGAAGAGCTGAGACATACCTGCTCCAGGAGAACGAGTCTCACCAGATTTCCAGGCCAGAGGAGGAGCGAGTGCAGGGCAGAGGTCCCTGGTGGGTCTGCTCCAGTCTCTCAGCCCCAGAGCTGTGCTTGGAGCCTGCCCTGGCAGGCACTGAAGCTGCAAACTGCATCTGCAGCCTCCTGCGGGGCAGGGCGCGCTGGCCTGGGCTGAGCCCCACCTGCTCGGGGGTACAGGTGGTCCCCATTTGGGGGCAGAAGGTTTGATGAGTGGCTCAGAGCAAGAGGCTCCTGTGAGGGGCACTTAGGGTCAGCTGAGCTCAATGCCAGTGATTGCCTGCCCCACACAGGGGGGGACACGTTCTGTGTGGAGCGAGGCCCTGGCTCACCTCAGAATGGGCTGGGCTGGAAAAGCCCTCCCAGACCCTGAGTCCAGCCCCTCCTCAGCCCTGCCAAGGCCACCAGTGCCCCATGTCCCCAGTGCCACCCCCACAGCTCTGTGAAATCCCCCAGGATGGAGATGGTTTGGCCACAGCCCTTCCCTGGGAAGGTGCCTCAGGAAGGGGCAGGAGCAGCAGCTCAGCCTTCCCGGGCACCCTCACAGCCACACTTCGGGCTCCTGGTGGTGCTGGGACCTTCCCACCTGGGCCATTCCCATGGAGCTTCCCAGGACATTTGTATTTCTGGCCCTGGGGATGGTTTCCAGAGCCCAGCCCTCGAGGAGCGGCTGCAGTGGCCAGGAAAGGCAGGAGGCTCCCGGCCAACAGAAACACCTGGGTGCCCATGGCCTGGCTGGGGAAGGGGCTGATGGAAGGTTCTGGCAGGTGTACGCCCCTTCAGGAAGGCTGAAAGAAATACTGTCAGCTTTGTGAGCTTGAAAAAATACAAAATAAAATAAATTCCAGGATGAAGGCGAGCAGAGCATAGTGACCTGCTGGGAATGGGAAAGTTTCTGTGTGGAAGTTACACCAGCCCGAGCTTCCCTGGGAGCGCTTCATCCATTCTGCACCTTCTCTGGGATATCGTGCTGGAATTGGGACTAAACTCAGGATTCCAGATTAATTTGGCTCTAAGCAGTCCCTTCAATATCCTGTAGATCATTATAATGAAGATACGAATCTCTCACTGCTCCAAAAAGAGCAGCAAAGACTTCAGCCCTGAAATGGGAGTTTCTTACCTTGGTGAATATTTCCATTGCACTCCTGATATCAGAAATAAGCTTTGCAGATTCTGACTTTTAGAAAATTATTCCCTTGAAAGGCTGTTTATATTTTCCTGTTCTTTTCTAGCAATTAATGCATTGGCTTTGGAGGAAGATCTGTGATTTTATGCAAGTTAAACTTGTAAAAATGGTAAACTCTTATTAATAAAACCCCAAACAGATACATTACAGCACACACACATACTCCTATAAAGATATGAAATACTGTCTGCATAGAAATAAATGTACACCTTGAGAGGAGTGATCTGTCTTCTCTGTTAATTGTCTTTATCAGATAAATATACAATTAGATAAAACAATACCATTATTTTGCCAACACGCAGACAGGAGTGCTGACAATTATTCACTAAGATCTGTAAATGCTGGAGGGGGAATATTTCCATCTAATTTGGTAAATGTTTGGCAAAGCCTGAAAAAAGGGTTATTTCCTTTAAATATTTAAAAATAAAAACCTTTTGTCTCTATCAAAGTGTTGGCAGATGTCCACTCAGTCTGAGCATTTAGAAGGATGCTACAAATGGATAAAAATCCTGGATACCCCACAAACACTGGGGTTCACAGATCCCACTAATGCCAGGCCAGCCCACCAGGCTGTTCCCATCATTGGGTCAAGCATCCCCACTTCTGACCCCAAAAGCTGGAATAAAACCAGGACTTTGCCCCTCTGTGGGGTCTTCACCCACAGACCTCAAGGAGCTCTATGGGTATTGAATAATTCCCTGACAGCAAAATGCCCAGCTCAGCCCACATGTTCCAGGAACACAAAGGAAAGGATGGAGAACCTCCAGGTAATTTCTGGGTTTACTTTAAGGATGAAAAATGATGGGGAATTGGTACATGACAGGACAACTTCCCAAATCCCTGCTGGTTTCCACACCCCAGCATGGATGGAGCGACTCGGACACAGAGCAGTCCCAGGAATGTGTGTGCCCTGCTGCTCTGTCCCAGCGGGGTTTGGAGCAGGGTAAGTCACCATAACTCTGCTGAACTCGAGAAGTCCTTGAGAACTTGGGGACTCACTGTTCTTTATTTCTGCTTAATCAGTAATCTCCAAATATCATCATTCCAAAGGAGGCCCTGGGTGAGGGGGAACGGGCTGGGCTGCCTGAGCCCACCAGAGCGCAGCAGGAATCCTCAGGTTGGGCACAGAGCCTCCACCCCTGCCCTGGCATCTGCTGCAGAGTGTCTGAGAGACCTTCTGGGCCCCCACCTTCGCTCCAAACCATCCCTTGAATTTTTGATCTGACTGACAGCGCCGGCAAGAGCAGCCCTGCTGCCTCCCTCCTCCCTCTGGAGCCTCAGAACTGAAACAAAAAAGCAGCATTTCTCACCTGATGAGCTGCTGAAGGACACTCTCACCTGTGCCAGTGGGCCCACGCTGACACCAGCAGGAGGCCGTGGCCATCCCCCTGCATTAACACAGGAATGCTCTCCTAAGGATTTCCGTGACCCTTTGCGGGTGTTTAGAGGGACGGGGCTCACGGTAAAAGCACATTTTACACTCTGCCAGGAAGGCTCAGCACGGGGGGTTCGGGAACAGCTCCGTGGTGCTGGTCTTGGTGTGTTTTTACCAATACCAAGAGGAAGACCAAGGAAAATGTGGTGCTGAGTGGGGCAGGGGACAGAGGGTGTGGAGAAGGCTGAGGCGGTCGATTCTTCAGTCCTGCAGGGCTCAGGAAGAGCTGCGAGCCCTGGCACAGGGCAGGGCTGGAGGGGTTTAAAATCCCTGGAGGGACTGAAAACACCTGTGGATGTGGCACTTGGGGACATGGGTTACTGGTGGCCTTGGCAGTGCTGGGTAGGGCTTTCCCAACCCAAACCACTCCACGATTTTATGATTTCCCTTCAGCATCCCAAAGTCCCTAAAACCTGTGGGAAAGTCCAGCACAAGACTTACCCTGGGTGGAGGAGCCCAAAGTCACATCAGAGCAAAAGAGAGAGAGAAATCTCAAGACTTTTTTGGTTTTTGGGCTCACGTTGGAGGATTTGGTCCATTCCTACCTGACCCCCCGTTTACTGGGGTTGGTGTCAGATGTTGCATGGAAGAGTTTTCCTGGGTAAGAAGTTTCTCAATGAACAGAGCCCCCCCTCCCTTATCCCGACCTCTGCTGCAGGAGGAGCTGTCCAGCCTGGCAATAATATTTCAAAGCTAATAATCCCGACAGGACTCGAAGCAACCCCAAATACCCGGAGCACTCTTTCTTTTCAGCATTATTTAGGGGTTTCTGTTTCTCTCCAGGCTTCCCCTCCGTCCCTGGCATAGAAAATGAGCCCAGCAGCCCTTGTGAGCGCTGCTCCCAGGCTGTCCCTGCCTGGCCTCACCTGCAGCGCTGGCACTCGGCGGGCAGGGCCAGCACCTGCCCTGGGGTGCTGACCAGGGGACAGCCGGGGGCTGTCACCGCAGCCCAGCGCCTCCGAAGGCATCTGGGAATGCATTTATCTCCCAACACGTCTATTTTAAACAATGAAGTTGTAACACGGGGAACTACATCTAAAATAGTAGGTTTGCCTAATAAGAGGCATTTTTCTCTTGTAAAACCCTCTATTAAAGCCACTTTGCTTTGTTAACTTTCATGGCATGCATCCTCACTATAGCCTTCAACACCTGAAAAATTAGTGGAAGAATTTGACTGATTATAGAGGCTGTTTTCCTTGTTCCACTGCTTCTCCTAAAAGGGATACTCAGCAGAACTTGCTTTTTTTTTTTTTTCATTTTGTGCTGTCTGCATGAGTAATTACCTCCCTGATTTCTGAGATGCAATTGAGTAGCTTCCACATTAGAAAAATCCCAAGATTGATAGAGCCATCTCTCCTAAAGGATTAGTTTGCTGCTGTAATTCCACTGAGTAGGTCATTCAAATAGCAAAATGCTACCAAGTCTAATTCCTCTTGTTTGTAAAAGCCAGGTATTGATACCTATTTAGGAGAGGCTGAAAAGGGGCTCCCAGTTCCTGCTGCAGCTCCAGCGGGGCAGGGGGAGGGAAAAGAGCTTTGTATTCCTAGGATGGGTCAGCTCAGGGGCTGCTGATGCCACAAAAAGGCCAAAGAAAAGGTGATGATTGTGCAGAGATGTGGAAAAATGGAGCACAATTTTAGGAATCCATGAGGGAGTTTCTGCCAGGATTTAAGGACGCGTTAGTTGGGATGGCTTTGGGATGGCTCTGGGATGGCTCTGGGATGGCTCTGGGATGCCAGGGGAGCCCCCGAGAGCCCAGCACAGCTGGGGAGGAGAGGATTATCCCAAGGGTGGGCAGGGAAGAGACTCTGAGTTGTTTCCCAGGCTCAGTCCCTGCTCCATCCCAGCCCAATATTCCTGGGAAGTCTCTCCAGGAGGGGCCGCGGCGTTCCCAGGCTCCCACAGGGGGATGTGCCCAAAGCACCCCATGGCACGAGGAATCATCCACTGCGTTCTGAACTCCCCACATCATCTGCTCTCGTACCCAGCACTTACAGAGCAGGCTCTTTAATTCATTGGAGATATTCTGGGAAAGGTTTGGAGAGCGTTCAGCACCGCGGTGCCTTTTCATCAGAACCCGTTTTCCAAATATTTGAATAATGATAGCAGAGCTTTTGAGGGTGCAGGGAGGCAGGGATTCCTCTAAACATCACGGGTGTAACTTTGAGGGTGCAGAGAGCAGCTGGGATTGTGATAAGTAATTGTGCCAATGTCATTTTAGCAGGGAAAAATTACTGAGTTCCTCTTTCACTCCACTAAACAAAATAAATGTATTAACCAAAACCGACATCTTAACAAAAATCAGCATATTAAAAAAACCCCAGAAATTCTGAATAAGATTTTTTTTTCCAATTAAAATACTAAAAGCATGGTAATCTCTTAAGTTCACCAAGATATATTTTATGATCATTCTAGGGGGAAAAAGCCTACAAAATATAAATAATAAAAAACTTTCTTCTGTAAAGTAAATAAATGTTTTACTTCCACTGAACCACCCCAGGGGCCAAGCCATACCTGGGCTGATACAAAGCCCCTTTCCCTGCCCTTATCCACATCCCTTTCCATGCAAACTGAGCTCTGCTCAGGAGAGGCTCCGCAATTTCCATCAGCTGATGTGGAAGTTAATTTGAAAGGCAGGAATAAATCTTAGGTGTGCTCTGAAGTCAGTTTAACTGAAATGCAAAAGCTCCTTGCAAGTTGGGGGCACATTCCAGGGACTGAAATTCCGGCTCCCCAGACAAGGCACAGATGCTGCATTTCCTTCTCCCAGCAGCTGCACGGGGCTGAGCAGCAGAGCTACCCTGTAGCTAAACATCTGGAGAGACCTGGGAGGAGAATAATAAACACCTCCAAATTCCACCAGGCACAGCCTTGAAAG